>JAUMJL010001235.1:100000-186473 GCA_033558185.1 Dromococcyx pavoninus | reverse complement strand
GCCTGCCCACGCCCCGCGGCCTGGGATGGGGCGGCCTCCGCGAGCCCCGTTGCTGACGGGGGCGGCAACCTCGCTCCCATCCGCTTGCTCCCATCTCCCTGGCGGCACCGTCGCAGAGCTGCGCCCGCCGCCGCTGTTCCGCCGCGTGGTGACACCCCGTGCTTCCGTCCCGCAGCTCTCTCGGCATCCCCGCAGGCAGCGGGGCGGGCGAGACCCCTGGGTCGACTGCCCCCTCCCCCGCCCCCTCCCCTCGGGGGGATCCGAGCGCAGCCGCCGGCGGCGCGAGTGCCCGGGGGGGCGGGTCGGCATGGCGGTGGCCCCTCTCGCCCCGCCCCGGCCCCGCCCCACAGGGGTCCGCACCGCCCTCTGCACCGCCCTCGCTAGGTGCGGGACATGGCGCCGGGTTGTGCCTGAGGGGCCCTGCGGCGGGCGCCGCTATGGAGGAGGACCCGGAGCTGGAGAGGTGAGAGGAGGTGCGGGGAGTGTCCGGCTGCGGGTAGAGCCTCTGCGCGCCCCGGGGCCCGGCGGCGCCTCCCGCCGCGCGGGGCCCGGAGCCGGCAATACGGGGGGCCTGGGGTGTGCTGGACCCTATATAGGCTGCAGGGGTGCCTATGCGGGGCTTATGTGGGCTGCTGGGCCGCCGGGCCCCACAGTGTGCCGAGCGCAGGAGGGCCGTGGGGCCGCCTGTGCCTGGGCCGCGGGGTGTGCGGAGCGTGGGGAGCTGCGGCGGCCCGAGCCGGGTGCCGGAGGGACTGTGGAGCCGCCGAGTCCCCAGGGTGTGCGGAATGCGGGGGGCGCGGCGGCGCCCTGCGTGGGCTTGTTGGGTGGGGGTGGAGCTGTGCGGGGCCCTGAGGGGCTGCGGGCGGGGCGGCCCCTCCTGGCCCCGGTGCAGAGCGGGGCCCTGATTCCGGCGCGAGCTGTCCCGGCCCCGTGGGTTTCGCAGGTGGTGCCGGACTGGGGCGAAGCTGCGGAACTTCCGGTGGGGGAAGCTGCAATGGGAAATAAACCAAATCTTCCCATGGAATGGGGGAAATCCATTGTTTAAAAGAAATCTAGTAGCTGTTGTTGTGATGCGTGCTGGTAGCGCTCAGAAAAGGGATTGAGAAGTGTTTATTGAGGGGGATCGTCTCTCCCCTGCTGTAATTCGGTGATGAGGTGTGCTTGGGGAAAAAAAAAAAACAACTTTAAACTTCTGTTCTTGCAAATTTCAGTTTGGTGCTGGAACTGTGCCAGCTGGCTAATTGCTAAAACTGCCGTATTCCCTGTACAGGGTAATGCAAAATGCTTGACAATTATTCTGTCAAAGAATAAAATCACTTTCTGCTTTGCATTTCATTGGGACCAGAGGGTTCATCCCTCTGTGTGTGCTGAGTTTCAGGGGTCCCAAGCAAATGCTGAGGATTAAAATGCGGTGTTTTGAATGCTCAGTCACAGCAGACCTCTCTTATTTTGCTTCAGGAATAGACTCTAGATGTTTACATCACAAATTTTCAGGGTGACAATCCTATTTCTAGTTACTGGAATTTTTTTTTTTTGCATGCTTGTTTGTGAGTAACTGCACTTTTCTTGTAGCTGTTACAGTGAAGTGATGACCACAAGCTCTCTGAACTGTTCTCTCAATTTTTAAGAAACCATGTCTGACAGTGCTTACAGAAAATAACTTGTGTCTGCTTGTGTCTGAGAAGTGTTTTAAACAGGACAAAAGCAATAGCACTGGGTGGTGGAAGGGCTAGAAAGCATAATGCTTTCTAAGAGGCATTTAATTCTTGGTAAGCTACTTCTACTTCTGCTCTTGGATCATCAGTTTAATAATTAAAGCTTCTTTCTATATATGCATGGGTGTTATTTATGCTAATGTCATTCCAAACTTAAACCTTTTTTGTTCACAGCGAGTGGAAACCACGTCAGTATTCTTCTATGCTGTTTGTCTTCTGACTGCTGTTGACATCCTGGGGACTTCAGGTCCTCTGGGCACTTGAGGGCATAGCCTGTCCTTCACTGTAGCTGTCTGTTTCACTCTTTCTGATGCTGTCCTTCCCAGGAACCAGATTCAAAGTCTTATCCTGCCTCATAGTTTCAATCTGAGTTGGGATTTGCTATTCCTTTAGTGTGACGGCCTGGTAGACAATGAGGATGCTCAGTAACACTTATTGAGTGGTACATGATAGGGTTTAGCTGAGGGGTGTCTGCAGTCCATGCTGTTCACCTCCAGATATGTTTAATTGATTCTGGACACATTATAAATACACTGTAGCCTACTTGATGATTATCACTTTCTCTCCTGGATCTACCTATTAAAGTTACCTTTTCATATCCTCAGCTTTCATAACAGCTCACTTTGCTAGTAGCAGCCTGAATCCAGTTCATGCTGTGTGTGTTTAGATGTCATACTTGAGTATTTTTTGCTCTAAATACGCTTCACCATACCACTTGCTAGAGTCTAAATTACCTTCCTTCATCCTTTGATTTGCAGACATTACTCCTTAGTTTTGTGTTCAATGACCTGTTGATCATTCTCTCCTGAGAGCAGTACAGCAATGTTAGTTAGGGTTTATAATTTGTAGGCTCTTTATGATACGCCTTTATCATACAAATAATGGCATTTCTGTTCTGTAACCACAGTGTTAACTATATCAGGTATATTTTTAGTGTTTAGAAAAAAATGGGTTTATTTCAAGTGTTTTTAGTAGTCTCTCTTGAATTCAGGCTTGTCTTGCAATGCACAAGTTTTAAATAACAGCTTAAGGTTTTTGTATGTGTAGTTTTTATTTAATTTACCATGGGGGAAAAAGAAGTGTGGCCATTTTTGTGGATGTTTTTTCAGGTCTGAAGCAAATTTTGTGTCTCAGAATTCCGAACGGTGATGTGTTAAAACAAGTTAAACAGTGATGTGTTAAAACAAGTTAAATCACTCCACCCCTGGAGGTGTTTAAAAGGCAGGTAGATGAGTTTCTTAGGGACGTGATTTAGTAAGGGGACAGGTATGGTTGGACTTGATGATCTCAGAGGTCTTTTCCAACCAGATGATTCTGTGATTCTGTAAGTCCGTTGTCCTATATTTTTCTTATTATCTAAGGAAAGGCCTCTTTGTCTTGCTTACTCTATTTCGTCCTTACTGCCACATTTTCCTGCTATTATTTTTTAGTTTTACTGTGTCTGGCTCTCGCTTGACCTTGCCTTTGATGTTTTTTTCACTTTAATAGGAAGTGATAGTTGCTACCAAAGCTGAATACTAACTTGCAAGTTAGACACTGTTGTGTACTCTGGATTTTAAAACTCTAAAAGTTTCTAAGAAAAATCTGTGCCAAATTCTGTTAATACATAATAGACGGTATTGTGAAGATATGTCCCAGAAGCAAGTAGGAAAAAAAGTTATGAATCAGCTACTAGGAACTGTTCAGTGTTTCCCCTGCAGGTACTATGTGCTTTTCCTAGTTTATTTCAACTAACTATCCTTTGAAATATTGCAGATGTCAGCATTTTCATCCCTATCTAAAAAGATTTTCTTCCCCTTATTCCTCCTGATTTGTCATTCATGGCGGTTCTGTGTGTTTGAAGCGCAGAAAAGACGTCATTTCTTGTAAATATAAAGGAAGTTACTTTATTATCATTCTGTAATCATAGAATCATAGAATGATTTGGGTTGGAAGGGACCTTGAAGATCATCCAGTTCCAGCCCCCCTGCCATGGGCAGGGACACCTTCCACTGGATCATGTTGCTCAAAGTCTCATCCAACCTTGTCTCGAACACCCCTAGGGATGATATCCATGACTTCTCTGGGCAACCTGTGCCAGTGCCTCACCACCCTCACAGTAAAAAATTTCTTCCTTATATGTAATCTAAATCTTTATTCTTTCAGATTAAAACTCTTGTCCTATCCCTGCACTCCCTGATAAAAAGCCCCTCCCCAGCTTCCCTGTAGGCCCCCTTTAGGTACTGGAAGGCTGTTACAAGGTCTCCCTGGAGCCTTCTCTTCCCTAGGCTAAACAACCCCAATTCTCCCAGTCTGTCCTCATATGGGAGGACAGGCTGAGATTTGTGGCCCCCCTCTAAACTTGCTCCAACACATCCATGTCCTTCCTGTGCTGCCGCCTCCAGAGTTGGTCGCAGTACTCCAGGTGAGGTCTCATGAAAGGAGAGTAGAGGGGGAGAGTCACCTCCCTCGACCTGTTGGCCACGCTTCTTTTCATGCAGCCCAGGATACAGTTGATTTTCTGGGCTGCAGGTGTGTGTTGCTGGCTCTTATTGAGCTTCTTATCAACCAACACCCCCAAGTCATTCTCTTCAGGTCTGCTCTCAATCCATTTTCTGCCCAGCCTGTATTTGTGCTTGGGATTGCCCTGACCCAGGTGCAGGACCTTGCACTTGGCCTTATTGAACTTCCTGAGGTTCGCATAGGCCCACCCACCTCTCGAGCTTCTAAAGGTCCCTCTGGACGGCATCCCTTCCCTTCAGTGTGCTGACTGTGCCACACAGCTTGGTTTCATCAGCAAACTTGCTGAGGGTGCCTTCAATCCCACTGTCCACGTCGCTGACAAAGATGATAGATAACACCAGTCCCAATACTGACCCCTGCAGAATGTCACTTGTCACCGGTCTCCACTTGGACATTGAGCCATTGACCTCAGCTGTTTGAGTGCGACCATCCAGCCAATTCCTTATCCACCAGGCAATCAATCTGTCACATCAATGTCTCTCCAATTTAGAAACAAGGATGTGGTGCAGGACAGTCTGAAAAGCTTTGCAGAAGTCCAGGTAAATGACGTCAGTTATTCTGTTCTGTCTTTCAACAGCTATAAATATTTCACAACCTTGGATACCATACTTTAGTAGAAGTGCCAACCAAACTTATTTGGAGCATCATCTGCTAGGAATTAAATGTTTCCTAAGGAGACACTGCTCTGAATCACAGGGGAGGCTGTGATTCTGTAAGAAGAGGCCTGTAGTTGAGAATCAAGTTTAATATTTTTGCTGCACTGACATCCCAATTACACTTTTTAACTTGTAAGCTTTTTGCCTTGGAGAAATTAATTGGTTGTTCTTACTGCTATTTTTAATAAAAATGTCGAGGTTCCGTATGTTTTTCTTTCCCATATTCATGGGGAAAAAAACCTGATCTGTAAACTGAAGTCAGTGTTTGAAATAGTGTGTTCGCTACTAAAGCTGATGAGAATATCAGTACAGAAGTGTGCTGCAAATAGCACTCATGGGACTGAAAAATAGAATATTTAAATAAGTGTGCAAAACCTGATCAACAAAGAAAGAAAACATTCACGTCTGATATGGAGTGTCTTTGCCTTTGAACAAACATTAGGAAGTTTGTGGCATATCTGTGCCTTTTCTTTACTCTTTCTCTTAATGTTCTGGCTTAGGCATTTTCTTGAGATTTCTTCTCATCCACTTTCTAAGTAAACGTGAGCAGATAGGACAAACCAACTCACAGGAATTAATTATCAATAACGACCTTCATAACCGTTCCTTTATTAAGGAAGGCAGTATCTTCAGTCCTTCCCTGAAGGTCGTTATATTCATTATTCAGATGTAAACAGAATACCAACATCCACTTCTATTTCTAGATCCACGCATGGTTAAAAATAAGTTGTATGATCAGCTTAAAACTACTTGGAGAAAATGGATTAAAAAGCCTGCTGGTTTTGTTCCTGGGCTTGCAGCTTGCTGTCAGGGTCTAGAGTGCCTCAGGAGGTAGCTTTAAGAGTGATTTTCGGTAATGCTGTAGTCAAGCAGCCCAGCCTTTGAACTTGAATACCAGTGGTATAGACTGTAAGCAGTTATTAATACTGTGAAGGTCTTTCATGAAGATGTGTATGATCAAGATGTCCCTTCTGTGTCTCTGGGAGATGTTGAATATGAACGCTGCTATCCTACTCCAGGTCTGTGCACTTTTGTAGCTGATTGCATGCTGTGAAGCAATTCCATTACTTATACTTTCATTAGAGTTCTCATTGGGATCTTTAATGAAATGATGGTGGGAATGGAGATGGCAGAATTTGTAAGGTTATACACCAAAAGGTCTCAGCTACAAAGGACTAAAGAGAGCCCATGGTGAATGGGGAAGCCCAAGTATTGCCCAGCCCTGGCATCTCCCAGGCCTATCCCAGAAGCCACTGGTAAATCAGAGGTCCATCTCTCTGCCCACCACAAGCACAAGGGCACATTGGCAGGTGGGAACCCACAGTGAGGACTCAGAGGGATGAACGCCTTCTCAGGGCCCCTCCCAGGGCTGGTCCCAGAAGGCAGCCCTGGCCTCCAGGAGTAACACCCATCAAGATGAGTCAATGCAGGAGTACCTTTGGGACTTAAGGGTATTGCTACACAGGGGTGTGGGACACATTAGGGGATGCAGGAGAAGAGCATTTTGAGATCACAGAAGGCTTATTATGTGATGTGTAGGGGGGAGGAACTAAAGGCTGGGAAAGGGGTAGGTTCAGGTGATTTAGGGAGAAGCAGGAGTTTGAAAATAGAGGAATAAGGGGATAAAAAGGTCTGATCATGTGTGAACAGGCTGCTGGTTGACACACTTGTGTGACCATGGCCTGTGACTTATCAGTGCAGTCTGTCCTGTCTTCTTATTAAAGTTCTTTATGACTCTTTCTTGGGTGAGGGACTCTATCTGAAGATAGAGGGTGTACATCTCAATGCTAGCAAGTAGAATCAAAACATGGGTCAGAGTGACTGTGTGTTGTTTGTGCAAGCAACTGAAACAAGTGCGGTTCTGGGTGCCAGCAGTTGGGCTGGAGGGCTGGGTGCCAGCAACCAGGATCGCCTGATGGAGCGAGTAAAACCAGATGTCAGCCACTGGAATGAGATTGGGGACCCGGTTTATCAGTACTGGGGCAAGTGAGGGTGTGCAAGGTGGTATGTGGCTGCTAGTGAAGATCAAGTTGGATCAGCTAGTGAGTTGAATGAGTAAAGTGAGAGCTAGGAGGTAATGTATCCTCCACAGGAGGAGCTTGCTGTCGGGGATAGCGCGGAGTCCTGCCTGGTTCCTGGAGAGACTGCAGGGTCAGGGGGTCTACAAGGGTGAGACCCGTGTGTGTATCTATGTCTTCAAGGGCAAGACCGCAGTGGGGTTGGGTACTGGGGAGCCAGGAGGGTCCCAGCCAGCTCTGTGTGACTGTCTATACCAGCAACTGGAGCTGGGCTGAAGCCTCTGGGGCTTCTATGCCATGCCCGACCAGAGAGAGAAGCAGGATAAAGCTGTTGGTGCAAGTGCTCACGTGTCTCTGATCCGTGTTGCCTGTGACGTACACATGTGGTGTGTGTGACTGCTTGCTGGGAGCAGATTTTCAGCCTTGCTACTGGTTGGACCTGGGCATGGAGCTGCAACCACCATGCTTCTCTCAGCTGTCAGATCTAGCATGATATATGTTCTTTTGAAAGAGCAGTCTATAATTAAACACATTGGGTGGTCTCTGTAATGACATGTTGTTTTCATTGCTGTAACTGTATCAAACATACCTATTACCAGTAGCCCATTTTTCAATATATCTATTTGATCTTTCGGAAAAAAATATGAAGCTGTTTCCCTGGGTGAGGAATAGAAAATATCTCTGGTGTTGCCTTTAATATTCTTGCTTTCTTTGGGCACATGCATTTCTGATGCATGTTGTTAGGATTTATGCAATGGGAGCTTTGCCTGTAACTTTGGAATGCAGACTAAAAAATCAGAAATGTAAATAGGTCTTGGACCATACTCTTGAAGATAAAAACATTGTTGCATGTACCTTCATGTTATTGTAATTCTGCAGCCAAGCTTTATTGCTCAAAAAGGATTGCCACAGCAGGTTTTAAGTGGTGCTTGCCATAAGAGATGCCAGAATGATGACAGTGTTCTTAAATGTGTCCCTGTCCCTAATTTTTCCTCCTATCAGTCCCCCAGTGTTTGGGGGATTCTCGTGTGAAAGTTGCGTGCTGCGTTCCCTTTGTTCATGTTCCTGCTCTTGGAGTTGAAGCTGGCGGCCACAGGACTGTTTGTATTGTAACCAAGCTGTAAAAACGAAGAGAGGAAGGAATGTGGAGTCCCAAGGGACCTTTAAAAGCAAATGTAAAAACCTTGTTTGCATAGCTTTTAAGCTTTTGGCTTACTTGTATAGAGGATAGAAGTTCAGTGAGTGGAAACGTATTATTTCAAAGAGGATCTGAGTATTTTTTCATTTGTCTGTGCAAGTCAAAAGGGCTTTGTAAAGGTGCAGTGAATGAGTGGTGTTAAAAGATCAATATTAGGAAACATTGTTTGATAAGAAAGGAAGGTGTTGACTTACAAGGCTACTAAGAGGGATGCCAATCTAGTCTGATCTTTGATATAACCAGAGCAAAACAAAGATACAGTCTCTAATATTTAATGGCTTATAATTCCAAATTTAATTAGAATTGGTGTCACCATATTAATTTATTGTGATGTTTCCAGTAAAACTGAATTGTAGCTGTTTAAAATCTGTATGTGTGTATGTGGTTTTAGTGCTGTATAGTTTTAGTGTGTTTGTCTGCTATTATTTCTGTGGAAGTCTTGGGCATTTTCCTTTGCAAAGCCCTTCAAATGCAAGCTTGAAGGAATAAGTTACAGCCAGTGAGTATTTGCATGTCTGTTTGGCACAAATCTCTGCTTTTGCTGGAGGGAATAGTTTCCCCTTGAAACAAAGGAATAATATGTATAAAAGTTGATCAAGGATTATTTGTATGTTTTTGAAGAACTTGTGACCAATTGTGGAGGCTTGTTTAGGAATCTTTAGCCAGAGAGTTGCTTGCTGAAAATTACTATAAAGTGAGGAAGTAGTTCCATGATAGCTGGTTGTAATTATAAAATATAAAATATATAGTCAAGCAGAACTGCAGAGTAACTGTAGGAAGAGTACCTGCTCCCTGGTGCGCATTACAGTTGCACTCATTTAGCACCAATTACTTTTCTGTTGCCAGGGAAAACCAAAGCATGCCCAAAAGCAATACAGACAAAAGAAAAAGTGTGTCTGTGTTTATAAAATGTCACCAACCTATCCTAATGAATGAACGAATCCATGATCACAAATGTGAAGGGAGCTGTTAGAGGCTGATGTTATGACCATCACAAACTGAAGGAATTTAAATCTGGACTGACAAATGTAGGCTACTGTTTAACTGCATAATGTTTTCGCTGAAGGAAATTCTGTACTGCTTATTTTCATTCTGTTACACACATGCAGTGTATGGATTTAAGGCCAAGACCTCTTGTGTTTTCTATGTAGGCTTTAATAACCTAAATGGTAATAAGCCACTCGATTAGATGCTCAGAGCCCAGTGTTAACTTGTTAGATCTTCACACAGACCTGTCGTGTAAATTGCTTGCTTTTCTTCTCAAACCTGCTTCTGCTATTAGGTGATGACTCTTGACTTCTCTGGGCTCAGTTTTTGGCTTGACAACAAAATTGATACTTGGGTTTTTTTTTAATCTGTGGCAAAGCAGTAAAATCCTGCTGTGCTGATAAGGCCCTTGGAGATCATCGAGTCCAACTGCACCCATCATCCGCTAAACCACGTCCCTTAAGAATTCACCTATCCATTTTTTAAATACCTCCAGGGATGGTGACTCAACCACCTCCCTAGGCAGCTGTGCCAGTGCCTGACCACCCTTTCGGTAAAGAAATTCTTTCTATTATCCCCTGGCACAACTTACGGCCATTTCCCCTTGTCCTGTCACTTGAGAGAAGAGATCAATACTCGCTCTGCCACAACCCCCTGTCAGGCAGCCGTAGACAGTGATAAGGTCTCCCCTCAGTCTCCTCTTCTCCAAACTAAACAACCCCAGCTCCCTCAGACGTTCCTCATAGGACTTGTTCTCCAGCCCCTTCACCAGCCTTGTCACCCTTCTCTGGACGCGCTCCAACACCTCAGTGTCCTTGTAGTGAGGGGCCCAGAACTGAACACAGCACTCAAAGTGCCGCCTCACCAGTGCTGAGTACAGAGGCACAATCACTGCCTTGGTCCTGCTGGCCACGCTTTTTCTGATACAGGCCAAGGTGTCATTGGCCTTCTTAGCCACCTGGGCACGCTACTGGCTCGTATTCAGCCGGCTGTCAACCAACATCCCCAGGTCCTTCTCCGCCAGGCAGCTTTCCAGCCATTCTTCCCCCAGCGTGTAACACTGCATAGGGTTGTTGTGCCCCAAGTGCAGGACTCGGCACTTGGTCTTGTTAAACCTCATCCGGTTGGTCTCAGCCTGTCCAGATCTCTCTTCAGTGCCTCCTTTCCTTCAAGCAGATCAACACTGCCACCCAGCTTGGTGTCATCTGCAAACTTGCTAAGGGTGCACTTGGTCCCTTCGATGGCTCACATTATCTGTTCATTGGTTTTCCCATTGACTTCAACCATGCACTGTAGGGTAGTTACTTAAGTTTTATTTGAGATTGAAATTCATTTGTAAAGAGAACTGAAAGACTGACGTTGCAGGATTTGTCTGTAATTTTTATAATTTACACTCTCCAAAGACTTTTTACATGATCATAGTTATTTAATTGCATTAGTGTTAGTCTGGCCAGTTTGTTCTAGAAGATGCTGTTGATGTAAAGGTTGGTTGTTTTGGATGGTGGCGGACCACAGTCAAAGATGAGCTCTTCCACGGTAACAGAAAGTTAGTGCAGTTTGACAACTGGTAGTTGCAGCAATTTTATGGTCTGACTGCTTGCTATTTTACTGGTGTTGTTTAAGTGTGCTCAAAATAGATCTGCTGTGGTTGAAAAACTTTAGGAAGAACCTAAGTGAAGCGACAGCAGGGAACAGCATTCCTAAGTTGAAGTGATAGGGACTGTGCTTTTCAGTGTGGCACACAAGTTTCACACACTTTATTTCTACTTTTCAATTAATGTTGCAGTTGTATTTGCAACAGCTTTAATTGCTTTTAATATGTGAATGTTTTTTTTAATCCTGGGGCATAGGAATCTGAATTATCTTAATAAGAAAGTGAAGATGTTATTGGTAGCCTCTTAATTGCATAATTCATTACAGTGAAGAAGCTCTCCAGTGTATTTGCATAAGTCCATAAAGTTGCGAGTCCTTGTGTTGCACAGGTGGTAACTTTTTTTGTTTTCCTCATATTTAGGAAGGCTGTGGAAGAGCTACTTAAAGAGGCAAAACGTGGAAGAACCAGGGCTGAAACAATGGGAGCTATGGGTTGGTAAGTTGTGCCAAGAGGAAATGAGTGCTATGACCCATGCCAAAATAAATTTTGCATTTAATATGTGACCGAAGTCTCTACCTTTTAATTTGCCTCATGTTTAAATGGTTGGTCTTCATCCAGGTATTTATTTTTCTGGGAAAAAAAATTTGAGTCCAGATAAGAAGGAAGTTGAACTAAATTCTGCCTGCATGAAATTGCTTGACCGAACGTAGTAATGTCAAAGCAATTGGAAAACTGGAACTAGCTTCTTTGATAGTGTTTCCTTATAACAGATGGAACTGAAAAGTTTGTATTGGAACCTCACGAGTCTTTAAAATACTGGGTAGCATCACTGCACATGTACTTACATACTGTGTATTAGCCTTAGATTCTGTTTGATTTAAAGAAATTCATAGCCTGATAAAGAAACTTAAACCCTTAAAAAGAAGACTAATAAATCACCCACTAGTGGAGAATCCATGTGTAAATTGCAACCAAGAATTAACTGACAGTATAATCCAGTTTTGGAAGAAGGCATTTTTTAATATTAAAATCAAAAAAAAAAAAAGAAAGAAAGAAACTGAAACCCGGGGGCTAATTTGTGTAGCAAGTGGGAAAAGAATCATAGTATTTAAATCTTAAGTGAAATACAGTATTAATTCCTCAATGCAGGGTTTTAGTTTTTACAGCTAGATTATCATGGAATATAATGCATGTAATTGTGATTAAAGAAGTAATAACATACTATGAAGAGCCCTTCATCTTAAAATATGTAACTGATAAGAAGCTATTGGGTCTAAGGATGTTCTTGCAAGTAGTGTATCAGTTGACTGCTCTAAACTCATTTGTAGACAAGCTTTGGCTTCCTCCGCCGATAGTAGTAAAAGATGAAGTTCTCAGCTGATTTCTTGGTTACGTTTGTTTTAGTAGTTCTGAAGAGATTATAGTACTGTCTTGCTGAAAAAGTCTTAATCCTTCATGTTTTTAAACAAGTTTGGGGATTTTTGAATATTTTACCCAGTATTTCTGCTAGGGATGCAGTTTATACCCTTTACATTAAAATATTTCAGTTGTTTTAATCCCCTAGAGTGGTTATAACTATATGGATACAGCTTGCTTTTACCCTGTCAGCCTTGCCGAAAGGCTGGAAAAAACAATGCAGATAATTAGCACCACGAAGTGTTGCATGGATCCAGTTACTGTGAATTTGCAGGTTAATTGCAGCTATGGAGACTAAGGATTTCTTTTGGGAGATAATCAAGTGTCCCTGGGCAACTTCACTGCCACTTGTGCCATCTGCAATACCTGCCAGGAGTTTGTATGGGCTTCTGCTCCTGGCTCCAGCTACTTAGTCCTTGTTCATAAGAGTAGTTGTCCTGCCCAGCTGGCTGTGGTGATCAGCTCAGGGTAGCACACAGTTTGCTAAAGCCTGATGCCCCAGACCTGCCAGAGGAGGGGATAGCCAAGGGTGACCTGTTTTTCAGAACAGCTGCAGATTCCACTAGAGCTCAAATAGTGGCTGACTAGGCCAGGGTTATGTACAGATGTAGGACAGGGGTGTCACACTCATGGCCCGTGGGCCGAATCCATCCCTCCGGCTTGTTTTTCCTGGCCCGACACCTTGTTTCTACCTGGCAGCAGTGCTGAGCTCCTTGCCCCTGCGCTCCTGCCTGCACTGGTCATGTGTGCAGCGTCTGTGCAGCGTAGCTGCAGGAGCAGGAGAGCGGCGGGAGCTGTGAGTTTGACACTCCTGGTGTAGGCAGAGAGGATTGTCAAGAAGGCTTCAGGCAGAGGAAGGCTGTTGATGTAGGAATTGGTGTGGTGATGTCCTGAACTGAGACTGCTGAAGTAATGATCCTTTCAGCTGCAGAGGAACATGAGAATAGTTCAAACAGAGGATCCGTCTCTGCAGTGCCGTGTCTCCATCAGTGACCGATAGCCAGTGCCTAGGAAATAGAGGAAGAAAAGTACAAGAAAGTAGCAGTACTTTCTCAAGGTTCTATTCCAGCTTCAGGTAGTCTGTAACTCAAAGATGATTTTTTTTGTATATGATGCTCCTCCAGGGATTTTCCCTTCTCTGAATTTGTCCTTAGAAGGACTGGTAGTTATCCTATTTGTCACAAATTTCCTGCTATAGAGTTGGGTGTAGGCTAGTGTACAGCTGGTGTGTGTGGATGTAAGGAAGGTATAAAGCCCCTTGTAGGAAGACTCCCAGTAAGTCTCTGGTGTCTATTTCTGCAAGTGCAAGAGACAGAACAGCAGCTGGAAGCTGCTGCTATTCTCTTACCTTTAATATTTTTTCATGCCCAGTGGGTTCAGTTCTGGTCCATCTGAGCTAGCCCAACATCTAGGTGTTGCACGTGTAGGTGGGAGATTAGATAACCTGTAAGATACTTGGAAGAAAACTTAACTATGCTCTGTTGAATATCACACTCCAGCAAAATGCCATCAGACATAATTGATGTTACAGTAAATGCTGAAGGGCTTCAGAGTTTAGTTCTAGGACTGATATCTAACCTTGCAACTGTAAATACTGAGAGGAAGGTAACTGCTGCTCTGAACTTTGTGGATGCCAAATGAAATGAGCAGAAATCTAGGTCATGAAAATGTATATTAGTAGCCCAAATCCAAGAAAGCATAAGTGTTGGAAACAAAAAACCAGCATCATCACCAGCTTGTCTAAAAGCAGTCTTAGGTAAAACACAAAACCTTCCTTGCTTGCCAAACTGAAAATGCTTACAGGTGTGTTTCATGAGGACTTCTGGGATTTCCTCAGCCCTTTATCAGAGCAGTCCTGGAGAAGAGGTGCTCAAATCCTGGAGACATCTAGTGTAAGGCCATCAGTCCTGCATTAGCACTGGATAGTTGAAGCAACTCGGCCTGTGAAGAAAAGATTTCTTCTGCCATCTGTCCTTGGGTAAGGAGAAGTGGAGGCTGCTACTGCTCATACTTCGCTGATTCCAGTTTATGTAGCTCTTCAGCAGCTGTTGAGTACTGGGAAATGCATTTCTGGAATCAGTGGCATTTGACAGGAATTGGTTAAAGGGAGGTGTGTGGGGAGGTGGATTCCTGGGGGACTATATTATGCATACCATTACAAAGGAGTAATGTCTCCTGGTGGGTATTGATGACAGCAAAACGTTAGCCAGCAAGCCTCTGAATGCTGTTCAAGGACTGCTTTCAGATTGAAGCCACTGCTCTTTACTGTCCAGAGTGATTAGTTCTCCATAGCTCAAGTGCAGTGTTTGAAGAAGTTCCCCAAGGACCTCTACCCATTGTTTTGCTGTCTCCTTGTGTTAGATAGGTAGCCAGCTGCTGTTTGAGCCTAAATTGCATGCATCCAAGCTAGCATAGTTGAGAGTTACAGAAAAAATGTACCAAGCAGTCAAGCTTTAGCCCACAGTCTGATACAAAGATTCAGCTTTGAAATATGGGACAGTGTTCCTAATATTTCTTCCAGTTTGGGAATGTTTTGCCAGTCTGATATTGTCTTACAAATTAGTTGTGGGTGACATAGGTAGATGCTGCAACCTAGGGTTAGATGCTTGGAAGAAAGGCTTGTTCCAGACAGGGAGGATGGCAGTGGTGTCAGGCAAGAACTTAAGTGGGAAGGGAAATTATCCAAGTCTGTCTGGACACAGAGCAGCTATCAGTGTTGCAAATGGGCTGCATGAGCTCTTAGTTGGTTCAGAGTCCTAGCTCACAGGCCTCCGTGTTCTCAGGACTGCTTCAATCAGCAGTGTCTAGGTCTATGGCAAATTAATCCAAGAAATACTGGATATTTGTAGATCTCACATTATTGTGTCTTGAGTATTGACTTGTTCTTTGGACATCCTCAAGATTCTTGCTGTCAGCACTGCAGTAGATCTAGTTTCTGCAATGCTCCCCATTTGTATGTACTCTGGCCATAATGATTCTTGTTGAGGGTCTCCTACATCGTTAGGATACCACATGTTGTAGATCCTGCTGATGACATGCCTGGTTCAAGCATTAGTGCAGCTAATCACAAGGAAGAAAATGTGTGAGTGAAGGGGAAGGGAGGATCCTCTTCTGAAGGTGTCTTAATCCCAGAAACACTGAGCAAAAGAGAGCAAAATTTCTGGCTAAATCTCAGCGATGCTGGTGTGATGCTGGAATTTCCAAGACAAGAAAAGACATCTAAACAGCTGTCTGAAAGTTAACACTCAAAGAGCCAGCTGCATCAAGAGCGGGAAACTGTGGACAAATTGTGTAAGAATATTTGAAACAGTTAGATAAATGTATCCTTGATTCATCAGATAGAGTAAAGCTGTAGGATATTGGTATTTCTGTTGTGTATCTAGGTAAAATCAAGCTAAATGCTCAGCTTTTCTTAGGTGATTTTTTTGGTCCTATGTACATAATTCATAAGCCTCTTATAGCAATGGAGTTAAGTTCAGTTTTAAGGAGATGTCCTGCTTTAATTGAGAAAGGCCATTAGAATGCTGCAAAAGCTACTGTGTGGACAAGTTCTAGAGCCTTTTATTTTTTTATCTCCAACGTACAGGTCTGGTCTTCAAAGATGCTGGTAGCAAGTGCTGTAGAGCTGAGCTGAATGTAAGCTTCTCTGCTTATTAAAATACCTAAAATAAGATATGGGATGATTTGTTCAGTTTTGCATTGTAAGAGCAGATGACATTGCATAAAGAAGATAAGTATTCTAAGGATTAAATTATTTTTAACCCTATTTCTTGTAAAGCAATCCTAAAAATGCTTTCATTCCTATAGATAGCTTTCTGTTCAATATCAAATCTGTTAGTCAGAAGTACTGCAGAACACAAAATAATGAAGACGAGGCCAAAGGGTCTGAGGGCACTGGAATTGCAAAATGCTGTATTGCGTCTTATCTTTGAATGGGTGTTGTGTGACTGCAGAAACACTGCAGTGTGATTCCTCTACATCCTTCATTTGAATGTGAAGGAGAAACAGGGTACAGACAGTGGTTGCAAAGTAAATATGTTAAAATCTTGTGCTCAGAGCACAGGTTCCATCTAAAGTCCTGCCAGCTGTATCTGGCTGCCAAGACCATACGTAAAAGCTTGCAGCATCCTCCCACGCATCCTCTTTGGTGAGATCCCCTGTGAAAGGGTAACAGCTTAGATTAGTTGATTTGGCAAAACAACCTCTAGCTGTCTTTTTTTTTTCCTTTCAGTCCGTCTTCTGTTAAGTACTGTATTTTCTGTGGCAGTTTGAAAGTGGTAGAAATGTACATGTAAGTTCATGCATAATGAACTTTTCCTGGAAAGATTTGATTTACTCTGTGTGCTGAGGCTGACTGTGCCAAGCCTGTTTGTGTCCAGTTACTCAGCAGAGAAAATACTGTGGCATGTGGCACTGTACTCGTGTCTTAAATTGTGTCAGTGTGTTTTACTGGTAAGAAGTTGTGGCGTACCTCAAGTGTGCTACATTTGGTGACAGTTATTGGCTGAAAAGACAGACTGCTGTGCAAAGAAATTGATTTAAAATGTCAAAAGCAGGGTTAAGATTTGACCTGTGTTTGCAATAATGAGTTTTATACTTATTCTTGCTCAAAATGTGACATTGACATTTCATTGAGATTTGGGGGTATATGCAATTTGTCTGTGGAGGGAGTGGGTCTCTGTGGGTCAGAACAGCTTGTTTTAGCTATTTAGCAAAGCATACCCTTACTCACCAAGTGAATGCATTGCTACAGAACTGGAGTCCATTTTGTAGGTGAGACTGCTCTAGAATTGCAGGTTGTGTGCTTGCTTTGGTCTCACTTGCAACTCTGCTTTACAGTATCACAGTATCACAGTATGACAAGGTTGGAAAGGACCTCTGAGATCATCAAGTCCAACCTATAACCCAACACTATCACCAACCATCATCTAAACCATGGCACTCAGTGCCACATCCAATCTCCCCTTAAACACCTCCAGGGTCGGCGACTCCACCACCTCCCTGGGCAACGCATTCCAATGGCCAATCACCCTTTCAGTAAAGAACTTCTTCCTCACATCAAGCCTAAACTTTCCCTGACGTAGCTTGAGTCCATGCCCTCTAGTTCTGTCACTGGTCACCTGAGAGAAGAGACCAACCCCTGACCGACTACAACCTCCTTTCAGGTAGCTGTAGAGAGCAATGAGGTCTCCCCTGAGCCTCCTCTTCTTTAGACTAAACAGCCCCAACTCCCTCAGTCGCTCCTCATAGGGCTTATGCTCCAGCCCCTTTACCATCTTCGTTGCCCTCCTCTGAACACATTCCAGTATCCTGACATCTTTCCCAAACTGGGGGGCCCAGAACTGTACACAGTATTCCAGATGAGGTCTGACTAGTGCCGAGTACAGGGGGACGATAACTTCTCTGGTTCTGCTCACCACACTATTCCTGATGCAGGCCAGAATGCCATTGGCCTTCTTGGCCACCTGGGCACACTGCTGGCTCATGTTGAGCTTCCTGTCAACCAGCACTCCCAGGTCCCTTTCTGCCTCACTACTCTCCAGCCACTCTGTCCCCAGTCTGTAGCTCTGCATGGGATTGTTGTGTCCAAAATGAAGTACCCGACATTTGGACTTATTAAACATCATCCCATTGGAATCGGCCCATCTCTCCAATCTGTCCAGGTCCCTCTGCAGGGCCATCCTACCCTCTAACAGATCAACCCTTCTTCCCAGTTTGGTATCATCAGCAAACTTGCTGATGATGGACTCAATCCCCTCATCCAGATCATCTATAAAGATATTAAACAGGACCGGACCTAACACCGATCCCTGGGGGACACCACTGGTGACCGGCCGCCAACTGGATGAGACACCGTTCACCACCACTCTCTGGGCTCGGCCATCCAGCCAATTCCTAACCCAGCACAGAGTGCTCTCATCTAAGCCACGGGCTGACAGCTTCCCTAGGAGTCTACTGTGGGGGACAGTGTCAAAGGCCTTGCTAAAGTCCAGGTATACCACATCCACAGCCTTCCTCTCATCCACCAGGCGAGTCACATGGTCATAAAAGGAGATCAGGTTGGTCAGGCAGGACCTGCCCCTCCTAAACCCATGCTGGCTGGGCCTGATCTCCTGACCGTTCTGCAGGTGCCTCATGATTTCACCCAGGATTATCTGCTCCATGATTTTACCTGGGACCGAGGTCAGGCTGACAGGTCTGTAATTACCTGGATCATCCTTACGGCCCTTCTTGTGGATGGGCGTCACATTGGCCAACTTCCAGTCTTCTGGGACCTCTCCAGTGAGCCAGGACTGCTGAAAGATGATGGAGAGCGGCTTAGCAAGCTCATCCGCCAGCTCTCTCAACACCCTAGGATGGATCCCATCCGGCCCCATAGACTTATGAGGGTCCAAGTGGCTCAGCAGGTCTCTAACTTCCTCCTCATGGATTGCAGGAGGGCCAACCCTGCCCCCATCAACCACTTCAGAGGGCCAACTGTCAAGCACGCTGACATCCTTGCTGTTGAAAACTGAGGCAAAGAAGGCATTAAGTACCTCGGCCTTCTCTGCATCAGTGGTTACTATATTTCCCTCCACATCCAACAAGGAGTGGAGGTCGCTGCTGCCCTTCTTTCTACCATTGATATATTTATAAAAACTCTTCTTATTATCCTTAACAGAAGTGGCCAATTTGAGCTCGAACTGGGCTTTTGCTTCCCTGATTTTCCTCCTACACGACTTAACAACATCTTTGAGCATGACGTGGCTTACGTCCCCTTCTTTCCAACGACGATACATCCTCTTTTTGTTACTTAGTTCCTTCAGAAGCTCCCTACTCATCCCGGCCGGCCGTCTGCCCCTACGACTCTTCTTACAACACATGGGGACAGCCCGCTCCTGCGCCTTCAACATTTCATTCTTGAAGTGTATCCAGCCTTCCTGGACCCCCTTGCCACTAAGAACTATTTCCCAGGGAACTTTCCTGACCAATTCCTTAAATAATTCAAAATCTGCCCGCCGAAAGTCCAGCATCGATGTTCTGTTCCTGGCTTTTCTTTTTATATTGTTTAGAGAGAACCTGATTATCTCATGATCACTACATCCCAGACAGCCTCTGACACCAACATCACCCACCAGCCCTTCTTTGTTTGTAAACAGCAGGTCAAGAAGAGCCTCACCCCTGGTGGGCTCACTCACCAGCTGTGACAGAAAGCAATCCTCAATACACTCTAAGAACCTCCTGGACTGCCTCCTCTCGGCAGTGTTAAGTTCCCAGCAGATATCCGGGAGGTTAAAGTCACCTAAAAGAACAAGGGCAGCCAATCTAGAGGCAGCCTCCAGCTGCTTAAACAATAGAAGATCCACCTCCTCATCCTGGTCGGGCGGTCTGTAACATACTCCAATCAGGAGGTCAGACCTGACCGCCCCTCTGACCCTTACCCAGAGGCATTCAACCTGGTCATCACCGATCTCGACTTCGACAGCATCCAGGGTTTCCCTAGTGTAGAGGGCCACCCCTCCACCCCTCCTCTCACGCCTGTCTCTCCTGAAGAGCCTGTAGCCTTCCATGGCAGCACTCCAGTTATGAGAGTCATTCCACCACGTTTCCGTGATAGCAACTATGTCATAGCTCTCCCGCTGGACCAGGACTTCAAGCTCCTTCTGTTTGTTTCCCATACTGCGTGCGTTTGTGTACATGCACTTCAGCTGGGTTACTGATGACACCCTTTGAGATGGCTCATCCTCCACAGGAACATCTTTGGTGAGCCTAGTTACTCCCCCCTCCCCCCTCATGCCTAGTTTAAAGCCCTCTCAACAAGTCCTGCCAGCTCCTGAGCTAGGATCCTCCTACCCTTTGGAGTTAGACGAGACCCATCTGAGTCAAGCAGGCCAGGTGCCGTAAAGGTTTCCCCATGATCAAAGAACCCAAAATTCCTCTGCCGGCACCAGCCCCTAAGCCATTTATTAACAGCATATATTCTCTTGTTCATATCTGTATACATCCCTGCCACCGAAGGAACCGAGCAGAACACCACCTGGTGCATGCTTCAGCTTGAAACCTTACTATTCTTTCAGCATGTCTTCTATTTTTTTTTTTTTTTAAAAAGGAAAGCTTTTAAAAGCTGTTATATGGCACTGTTCACAAGCCAATAGCACCGCGTTCCACCTTGCGTAGGCTGAGCTTGCCTCCCAGCCCTTCAGAACTTACATTGAGGGCAAAGCTGTCACTGAAATGAGCGTTGCAGGATCAGACAAGCCTTTGGCGTGCTGTAGGTTCTCAGGGAGGTCTGCTGTAGAAGTGTTCTATGATTTTCTCAGCATTAGAAATGCTGTGAAAGATGTCAGTGGATTAATACAATTTAGTTTTAGTCTTCGCAGTTCCACATATACCATGGGTATATGTAGACATTGAGCTTCTGTGTGTGCATATGTAGTACGTGCCATACATCTCCTTTCTTTTAAGACTTAAAGGCAGAATTTGCTTTGTTGAAGTCTGAGGTCAATAAAACTAAAGACTAATGTTTCTCTTCACTACCCTGACTTACTGCTGCTCCTTGAAAGCCCAGCAGCTCATTTTTAACACTGTATGGTGGTTAACCAGTGACATCTCTTAGCTGACTGTGAAGCCCTGCATTTCTCATCAGTTTTCATTCTTAGTATAGCTCAAGCAGCACTCATATTGCCAAAAAGAAATAAATACTTTGGCAAGGTGAATTTATTTAGGACAGACTGTCTCATTCTGCTGCTATATATATTAGTGCTTAATCAATGCATTAGCACTTAAGAGGAAAACAAGAGGAAGGAGACAAATGTGAAACATTTTTTGCCTGGATGCAGCCTAGAGAAAGCTGCCCTCCTTGACAGGAAATGTTTAGGTACAACAGTTTAAAGCTGACATGAGACATACAGAGGTTCAGCACCATGTTAATAGCTGATGTAACGATGTCAAAACCCTGTTCTACTGGCATATGTTAGCTCTGCGTTTTCACTCAGTCATACAGTTAATGGATGAATACCGTCTCCCTAATTTACAAAACAGCTATACTAGATACAGATCCAGACTTTTTAATGATTTTTTTAAACCAGGATTTGAGCAAAACCGTGAAGATTTACATGCAGAAGGTTTAGAAAACTATAGAGCTAATTATTGTGTAGAAATGTGTTAAGAATTATCTAGCAGAAATAAAACAACATGGATGTTTAATGTACAATTCTAAAATTACTCTCCTAAGTTCTTTGAGGATTTAGGACAAGAACAATTCTAAGTAATTCTTAGTAGGTAGACCTGAAGCAAAACACCATGGTAAATGCCATGTCCAGTTAAGAGTCATTAGGTATGCTAAATTATCAGATGTGATCTTTGTTATAATTTTCTTCTTGTTATGATACCTCTGATTATTCAGAGTTGTCAAAGGATTTTAAATGGGCAGAATATAGTATCTATACTTGTCCAAAATATTCAATTAGAATAGATGATCTTAACATCGTGGTGTTAGAATTCATTGAGTCCATAGCTGATTCAGTAAGTGCCACTGTTATCCCAACAGCTCTTCTTTTTCAGAGCAGTCCCATAACTTCTCCATTAGCATGCAGACTCAAAAATATTGTGAAGACACACCACTGTGGCGCCCTCTATAAACAATATCTTCAGAGTGATTTCTGCTTACTGCAGGAATATTCTTGAACTTCTTTTTTCTCATTCCATTCTTTAAGAGATAAATTGGGAATAAGTAGAATACAACTGATACCAACATAAATGAGATGTACAGTACTTGTTTACTATAACTAGCTGATAAATTATGTGCAAAAATGTTAATCTGCAAGAGGAAGAAGTCAGAAACAATGGAAAAGAGTTGCATAAATGTTCTTTCTATTTAAGAAAATAAATAAAACATCTTGTGGGGTGATTGCCACATATTAGTTAAAATCAGTATGCCTTATGTATATGTTTTATTGCAACAACTATTTCGATTTTTCATGCAAGTGTATCTTTTACTTTCTGAGTATCTCAATTCATTACATAATGCTGACTTTAGTAGATTATGATCTTGTAAATCATTCTGATTTTTACTTACAATATATTACTAAATATTTGGTTTCTGAACAGCTACCTTAAGCACCGTCAACCTTAATATATGTTGTCATCCTCTGCTTCCCCCTGCACACACTACCTTGTGAAAATTATGTGCATTTTCACTGTATTGAAGTAGAACAATTTTCCTCCTATAGAGAGTAAGGTAAAAGGAGAATGGAGACAACCTTTAGCATATCTTTCTGTACTGAGAGTTTACACTAGGTGGCATGCAAGGAAAGCCAAAAGCACAAACCTGTCTTAAAATTATTGAAGTTAAAATCTGAGACTTCTTTCAGTATGTTTTTATCTTGTTCTTTGATCACTTTTAAATGTCTTTACAGGTTGAAATGTCCTCTTGCTGGTACAAATAAAAGATTTCTTATTAATACCATCAAAAACACGTTACCATCTCAAAAAGAACAAGACCAAGAACGTGACCAAAAGGAAGACAGTAAGGAGGCTGAGCCGAACAAGAGCAGGAAAGAAGAAAAACCAAAGAAACACAGAATTCACCCATATACACCCAGCTTTCAGTCCAGAAGGAAAGTCAGCCACTCTCCTCCAAGGCACCGAAGCAGGAACCCGCCAACAAAGGATAAGCATGAAAAGCTATCAAACAAGAGATGAGGAGAGGGAGTGACAAGTGTGTGTTGTTACTAGCTGGGAATATCATTAAGTGTCAGACTGCAAGGATATCTCAGTTCTTCAGGAAAAATGCTGTTCAAAATTGAAATTTGAACTGAGTTGCTTGTGTGAGAAGTAACCTTGAGGTAGCTTTAGAAAATCTTTCTGTGGGACCTTTAAGAGAAAAGCAAAGTGCAGCGTCAATCTTTCAGTTGTTTTAGAACAGACATTCCTTTCCCTTTTCTCTTTTCCTATCTCCCCTTCTGACTAAGCTTAGGGTCTTGGTGATGGAGCCTGGTGTGTGTGTCACTGTCCAATACAACTCATTTAATCGTGTCACTCTTTTGAAAAGATGTTTAAATTAAGCAGAAATGTATTTATTGTGTGAAGTTGGCAGAACTCCTTTGCTGCTAACCAATGAAGAAGTTCTGTGTGTTTGGGTTAGTTTAGTTTTACAGAATCTAGAAGAAGAGAAAGCTGGTCAGCACCTGGCCAAGCATACGCATTTTGTATAAAATATGAGAATAAAATGGGCAATGCTGGTTTTGTTTTCCAGGAGGAACTACCAGGAAATACTGGTTTTGCTTGTTATTATGTATTGACAAACCTATCATAGATGATAATAACATTACCCCTAAAAAGCCATAACTGCAATAATTGTCTCTGTTTAGACTTCACTCTATAAGGAAGTAGTTTGAACAGTCTATTGTCATGGTGCTTTCAAAACATACCTTGAAGACAAAATTATCATATTCTCTGTCCACTGCCAGGAATTAAATGCGTAATACTAGAAATGCAGACGTGTTACTTTGAAAAAAGTCAAATACTCACTTTCCAAGCCTATGTGACAATTCTGTAGTGGTACAGTTTTAAATTTGTGACTTGGAGCTCGTATGATACACATTGGCATATCTACATCTCACTTCTGTTTGTGTTACAGTAACAAACTTCTGTGTGAAGTGTTTTGTATTTCAGTATTCTCAAAAATAATCGTTTTGAACATAGATTTCTGGTTTTAAGTGTGTTGACAATAAAATCGAAAATGTTCACTGAAAGTGCTTTGTGGAATTAATGCTTTTAATCGGTCCCTTGGCCTCTCCCCTTTAAGGAAAGGCAGACCACTTTTCCATGGTCCTTCAGTGTTGTGTCAGGGCAAGAGTGCCACCTATAGGCTTTTTTGTACATCATCGTGCTATGTCTGCTGGAGAGATCATGTTAGCTAGGAGGTGGGGAGACCAAAGTGGAGATCTGCTGTGGCTCAATTTTGATGCATGAGCTGGGAATTACTCTCCTGAGTTATAGGAGGGTAGTTAAACTGTGTTGAGGCCACCGGTAGCTGCCAGGGTAAGCGTATTCAACAAAGTGGGATGCTCTAGACATTTCCTCTGAAGAGTTGTGGATAGTTTCTGTGTTTCCCTGCAGGAACCATATCACTGTAATATAAGTCCCAGCCTTTCAGAAAATTTCCAACCATTTAATACTTTTTCAGCGATCCCACTTATCTTTGGAGAATGGTGGACTGTCTTTGGTTTAAATAAACAGATGATGTTTGCAGTCCTTACTTTGCTGGACACCAGTTGTGTTCTCCTTAGTAAGCCTTTTTGAAACAGCAGCACCTGTAATACTATTTGGGCTCTGCTGCAGTGACAGTGCCAGACAAATGTGGCTTTGCAGCACAGAATTCATCTCGCCATTAGTCAGGATCGAGGCTGGAGATGTTCCACAGAACAAATTCCCCTGAATTCTTGCTGGTCTGGCTTCTGGTGATAATATAGAGCTTTCCACACTCAGGCTTTCAAATGCCCCTGTAGGATAAATGCTGCTGATGATTCTGCATTAATTTAAGCTGGACTTTCAGGTGGGAAAAGTGTTTAGAGTATGCTTTCAAAATTAGTCTGGATTGTTAATAGAGAGTGCTTCCATACTAGAAGTGCGCAGCTGGAGGATCTGTCATGACCTAAACCAGATAGCTGGAGAAAGCCTGTCTTCATCAGTGGTGGTAGGTTCAGACCTAATCCATTTTTTTTCTGACTTAACAGAACATATGTGAATTATTAATCTTTCATTGGTTGAGTCCATGTATTAGTGCTGTCTTTCATAAATGTAGATAATAAAACCAAAAAACTGCAGCTCATTAACTCTTCTTAAGGCAAATATTCACCTGCTGATTGTTTTGTTAATAAAAAATTGGATGCAAAAAGCCAGGCTTGTATTGTGTCTGCAGTTGCTCATATTGTGCAACAGCACCGGCATCACATTTATAAGGGATCTTAAAGATAGGATTTAAAAGCTGAAGCTTTATTATTATGTTGGACAGAAATCATCAAAAATGTTCATTTCATCAACCTGATACTGAATGTGGATCACAAAACTATGTAAAAGAGGAGAGTAAAACATTTTTAGGATTGGGCTTTATAAATACTATATAAATACAATTACTTTTGGCTGCCGGGGGTGTAGTAATGTGAAGTTCTTACATTCATTGTACGGCCTCTTTTTTGTAAATCCAGTTTGAATTATTTCCAATGAATCATAAACATCCAAGAAAAGCCCAGCAGATTTGATTTATAATGCAACTTAGGCAAAAGTAGACTTTGTTTTTCAGACTATTCCAAGTTTACTTCACGGAAGTTTCTGGAGGTGCGGTTGTAAGAGCGTTCCTTAGTGATTATGAAATTTCTACAGAAAACTACTCAACAAAGGAGATGTAAATGTTTGTAGATCAATGGAATAATGTAGCAGGAGGGGGTTGCTTTTCCTGCACAAACAGAACTGGGTTTTGTGTTGTGGCTGCAAGTTGCTCACTGAGAAGCATGTTTCCTCTCCAGCCCTATCAGTGCTCTCATTAATAGTTATGTGTTTTCAGCTAATTAAACTGGAACAACACAAAAGTAAACTTGCTTGGATAAGTAGCAAGAAAACATATTTGGATTGTGTTTGCAGAAGGAATTTATTCATTTTGTCAGTAGAGTCACTGATCCACCAAATCTTTATTCATGTGAGTGATCTTTGCACTTGCAAATAACCCTGTTGTAGCTCACCGTCTGTGAATGAAATGCTCATCTGCATCAATATGCACTCTTTGTTTTAGTGACTCTCAATAGGAAGTAGTCAAGGGTAAATGTTAAAGACGGCATAGCTCCAATTAAAAAGAAGTCTTAAAAAATTTGCAAACTGTACATGTTTGCACCCTCATTTTCATATGCGATAGTCTTAAAACAGAAGAATACTTGGATACTTTTTTTGCTAAATACTCAGCCCCTCAAAGTCTCAAATGAACACTGGATGTATCTTCTGTATTTATTTTACTTCGGTTCAGTATTGCTTAGGCTCTAAATTTACCACTTACAGGTTTAGTAACTCCCAGGCTTTTACCCCCCACCTTATAAAATTCTTCTAGAAGGATGCATCTATATTGAATCTCACAACATTGAATCACCACCTGTATGTGACAAAAATAAACTTTTGTTTGTAAGAGAAGGCAAGAAGAATATGTTATATTTACACAAAATTGCTATTCATACAATATTTACAGCTACCCAATATGATGAGCCTTGTGTCATGACTGGAATGTTGGGCCAAGTACTTTAGGCTAAGGAGTAGTCCAAGTTCTGTGTAGTTCTCCTGAGAGTATCCTGTGTCTTATATTGAGATGACATAGGACTAACTGCAAAAACATCGTGTGGGAAGTGGCAAAGTGCCCTGAAGAGGGGATATAGTCCTCTGTAGCGTTGGTTTAGGTCTCTGGAGAAGAGTTCATTTTCCATCTGCCACTTCCTTGTAGGATCTTAGGCAGGTTTTCTTGTTGCTCTGGTAATGTCTGAACCATAAAGGATAGGTTTTGCATGGTCGAAAGCACTGTAGGCTGTGTTTCTTACCCACCTTCCCTCCCCTTGGCTGCTCTGCAGATGACCATCTGCTTGTGCACCCCTGTGGCCTCCAGACCTGGTAGGCACCACTGCCATGAACTTTGACTGTGGATGTGGATAAGCCACAGCCACTGCGGCTTTGGCAATGAGCAGGGCAGAACTGAGGCTTAGTTTCTTCTTTGTAAATGAGGATTTGAGATGTAGGAATACCCAGCATAAGGACACTTTGAGAAAATTGCCTCACAGCCTCGTGTCGGTAACATTAGGCACCCGGTATCGCCTGTGAAACACCATTGCGGTCTGGAGTATGGCATGACAAACAGGCATGTGTTCTCGTTTTTCTGTGTCATCGTGGGCTGGAACATGAAGGAGTGTTAGAAGGGTATGACACTACAGTCACAAAGGTAAAAATCAAAGCTTTGACAGAAAGTGAAGGCAATGGCATCCTTAAATATGTGGATGAGAAAAGTCTGCCTAGCGCACAATTGAAAACGTGTGTGACTGGGGATTTAATTATGCTCTTAAGGCTGAAAGCACAACCCCAGAGAGCCTGGAGACTCTTGCTGGTGAGCAGAAGGGAAATCCTGCTGCTCTCTGCCATCTTCCCATCTGCACCAATGGGAGCACACACCTCCAATCCCAGCCTTCAGGCCGCCTGCTTGCCATGGAACCCACGGCATGTCCAGGACATCTGTGGGCACATGGGAACAGGGAAAAACTGCAGGAAGCACTACAGGAGCAATATTACACACAGGTTAGTATCAATTATGTAAATAACAACCAAAATCTGACTTTGGAAAACATGGGTGGGCATTCTCCAACTTTTCCTGGAGAGGAATCACCTGAGTCTGTTTAAAAAGTCCCACAAGGGCTGAAAGTTTGCCCAATGCTTGTCATTCAAAATGTCTCAGAGAAAGAAAGATGCCAGCAACCAGCTAATCCATCAGACATAGCAATGACAGACAGTTCCTGATAATGAGTTTAAGCTCAGTAATAAGAATATTAAGAAAGGATATAACGTGAAGAAAACCAAGCTGAGCTATTGTTTCGTCTTAATTCTGTATACTATACAAATACAGTCTTCTCTTTGTACCATATTAGCAGACACATGAGTAATATCAAAAGCTAAAAGGAAGGTAAGCAGTATAGTTGGCATCAATCTAGAGGTCTAAACTGAGGCAACTCCGCCCACAGCAGACCCCTAAATTAAAACATTACTCTTCAGCATAATTCACTGTGTTGATAAAGCAGAGGAGAGGTGGTGGTGTTGGGATTTCATGGTATTGCTTGCTGGTTCAGCTTCTAATGTTTCTCCCAGCAGTTCTTGGGGGGTTAGTGCCTCTCTGAACCCCTCCATGCAGAGATGGCATTTGCAAAGGCCTTGGAGGATGGACTCTGAGTGTTACCTCCTCCTTTCTCTCATGGTCTCTATTTACTAAGCTGGACGATGCTTGGAAGAGAGGTTGAGTAGAGTTTCAATGGTCTGGCCCTATGCCTCCCTCCTGGAGGACCCCAGCAGGGTGCTGTGTGGGGCATGGCTGCCCCAAAGACCCTCTTCACGTCAAACACCAGGGACCATTCTGGTTAAATAAATCTCTGGGAGAAAGCGTAGGCTCTTATGAAAGCAGATGGTACCATATCGATGTGTAAATCCTCATTGGTGTGAGTCAGTGAAGTTGTACTGCAGTCAGCAGAGCTGGGCTGTTTCAGCGAAGCGCCTAGCTCTGTCTCCATCAGGCCACTGACATGTAGGACAAAGAGGGAAGGAAGCCAGAAGGGCAGTGTGGGATCACCAGCAATTCCTACCTGTCCCATTTTTCCCCTGGGACTCGTGATTTGGATACTGCTTCTCTCAGCCCTCATGGCTGCTGTCCAGCAGCAGGATTTCACACCACCTTTTCTTGCAGACCCAAGACCCTGAGGCTCAAGGTGGGTTCTCCCTGAACAGAAAGGGAAAGGGGCTGCAAACGTGTCTTCCCTCCCTACACCAGGCTTATATTTAGGGAGACTGAAAATTTTGTATATATAAAGTGCTTTGCAGATACAAGGAATTGTGGTCCTCTCTGATAATACCTGGCATAAGCAGGGTGTTAAGCCAGAGCAGGGTGAAGCAGCTCAGGCTTGGTGCTACAGTGGCATGGCTTTTGGTCTGCCCTGAGCTCCTCTGCACATCCTGCCTGCAAGAAGCACTATAGACCTGCAGGTAGACACTCAGCTCCTTGCACCCTCTGCCTGCTGAAAGTACCGAACATCAGCCCTGCTACAGGAAAATCTCTTCCCAAGGGTGGTTCTGGATCTGCCTCACCAACGGGTCCCATGTGGGCTTGGCTCCTTGTGGGAATCTTGCAACAAGATAGGGACCAGGAAGGCACAGCTTTACCTTTCCATAGCAGGACCAAAGGAATCCTGCCAAGCAGGTTCCCTGCTGTCTAAGAAGTGAGTTAAACTAGCAGTAAAAGTCCACAGGAATTAATTTTACCTAAACTTCGTTTTTCTTTGCCCACTGAAAATGATTTCCCAGGCACCTCTGCCCTCGGGAGGGAACAGAGCCCCCACCGTGCTCTCATTACTTGAGATTCACCTCCAGCCGCCGCTGCCAACTTTTTTTCCTTTTTTCTCCTTTCTAGGTTGAGGTCTTTAATAATTTCGTGTCTCTTTCAGCCTAGGCTCCAGCCTGGGAAAAACAAACCTGCTAGCCTGGCGAAAGCCAAACACACACGGCCCAATTACCAGCTTCCCCACTGTTCCTTTGGGCCGGGTGGTATTCTCCCTGCCTTTGTTTCGCTGCCTGCTCCCTGCCTCTGAGCAGCTTCCTTTGACTCCACTCCATGCAGCCAGGCAGAACGAGATCCAGCAGGTAAACTGAGGAAGGGCTATTGTCCAGCAGCTCCTTGCCTGTGGACTGCTGTGGTTTATCTGCCGGCAGAACTTCTGGCACGCATACTTCTGAAAAGAGCTGCTTTACTTTTTAATTAGGAAAAACCACGTTGTTTCTTTGCACTTAAAACACGGGAAAGGCAGCACTGACGTGTCTCAGTGATGGCAGACTGTGTGTCACAGTTTGGGTACTGGGCACAGGTCACATCGCTTCAGCTTTGGCTGTGTGGTTGTTGTCGGGCAACCCGTGCCTTGGAAAGAGCAGGAAAAAGGGTGGGGCTGCCTCCGTAGCCATGCGCTCCTGCAGCGCTCTGGGACGGGGAAGGTGTGTGAGAGCAGTGCTGGGGGGAACCTGGCCTGGCTGGTCTGCTGTCTGGACAGGCTGGTGCCCATTTTTAACCGTCAGCACAATCTGGGAGGTGGGAACTGGCAGGGATGAGCCACTGCCAGCCCCTAGGGTAGGTGCTCACCACGGCAGGGTTTTGGCTTATGCTTCTGCCAAGCTCCCCCTCTACAGCTGCAGGACATTCACCTCCCATTCTAGAGGAGGGCAAACCGTCTCCCTAATGTCCTGGACTAACTGTGATCCCTGGAAAAGCTCCTGGGGATGAGGAGGGTGAGTGGCCAGTCTCATGTCCCTTTCTAAGACAGCACAAGTTTTGTCTCTCTGCCCTGGCTACCCTGTCTTGCCATGACCCAAATGACCATGGAGCTCAAAGATGTCCAGGTAACAAGGGCTTATGCTGAGAATCAGCTCTCTGCGCTAAAAAATAAAAAGGGGCAGGAGTGGTCATCCAGCCCCCTGGGCTACCGGCTCACATCTGTCTGCCTGCAATCCCTGAAGGAGGGCATCCCCAGGCAGAGTTGCTCACACGAAGCATGGTCACCCTCCAGGGTGATGCTGGCTGGTGAGTACAAAGCTGTGCCAGAGTGGCACCAACCAAAGGCAGTGCCGAGAGGCAAAATTTGAGTTAGCTGGGTTTCTCCCACTGACTCAGTAGAGTAGCATAAGGGTGTGAGGTGTGAGGTACACAGCTGGGCACTGATAGCTGTCCTCAAGAGCTGGATGCTTTGGGAGATGCAGTAGATGTCCCGAAACAGAGTCCCCAGGATGCACAGCTGCTCTCTGAGATAGAAACTAAGAATTTACTTTAATGGGTGAGAACAGACTGGAAACAAAATATCATCCCCATCTTTCATTAACAGAACTCCGAATGCACTCGCCTTGCTCTAAGGATTTACAGTTCATGAAGGATTTGTGTGTGGGGAGGGAGCCAGCAAGGGTAGCACTGGGGAGAAGCTTAGAAGTGAATTGTTAGAACATATCTCCATCTCAGCACTCAGTTTATAAAACAAATTCTTCAGGCAGGTGCTTGAATTCACAGCCTCTTTAGAGGGAATTTATCAGCCCCAGGAATATTCTGGTTAAGGAAAAAAAAACCCAGCTATTGCCATCAGCTGCTAGGAGGGAAAAGCTAATCATCTAAACTTTACTGCGGGAGAGGTGCAGCTGTCAAAGCAATAAGGTAAATGAGTCTGAGACTGAAATGGTTTTTGCAGCACAACTCTGCTCCCTGCTAAATAGGGGAGATTGAACTATAGGACCATTCCACTATTCCCTGGTAATACACCATTTTGGGGCTGACTGGGTGGTCTTAAGTCCATTGCCACAGTGGCTATATCGCTGATACCAATCAAGGCCCCGCAGCTGAGACCCTGAGTGACCTGCTTCAGCAGCTTTTTTCAAACCCCAATTCACTCATTTGTGTGGGATGCTTTTCTGCTACTTTATTTATGGGATTACATAAATGAGCCATTAAAAATGTAAATCTTCAGAACAGTTGAATAATAAAGATTTAAACAATAAGCTCAGGGCGGTACAGTACAGAAACTTCCCTGAACCAGCAGTACTGCACCATCGTGGCTATGGCAACAATAGGGGTTAAGGGAAAGAGAGAGCAAGGAGGAAAATAAAAGGTCCCAGCATTGTTACAGTCACTGGCACCACAGAAAGATTAGGGATTTTTTTTTTTCCAGAGTATTAGAACAATAAAGAAGATGTGCCATTATGCGCCACAAAGGAGACCATGCCATCCCTCACATAGTGCAGGTGTCAAAACAATTGGGCTGGCCATAGAACTGAGTTTAAGTGAAGTTTGTCCCACCTCACTACAAAGCATTTAACCCTTCCCAGGCCAGAGACAGCTACAGACATGCCATGGCTAGTGTAGGCTCATTCTCTCATGCCATTAGGCATCTGATCTGACCATCTTTCTTCCTCAGCAGGGGCAACAAAGCTGTACACCATGGACCTTGCTGAGGTTGAACTGGCTGCAGGTTTTTATTGGTCTTTTCCTGTGTTTATATCATGTTAAATCTCCTGGTGAGGCAATAACACAGTGAAGAATTGTACTGAGTTTTATTTAAGTCCCACTGCAGCCTTTTTTCCGCAAAGGATAGAATTATGAAAGTACCTTCTAAGCTCTGTTAAGGGCAAAATTTGTGACCCAAAAGAGTAGTCTACTGCTATTTCGTCTCATAAATTCTGAGCTTAACAGAACTGACTTTCCCTATACAGCTGTGTGTTTTCGGTATCCCATAATAATCTTCATATGACAGCTGCTGTGAAGAAGGCTCAGATTCCACTAGCATTTTAGACATTCACACCTTGAAGACAAGCTCTGAGCCACATTGGAGCCCTCGCTAGAAGTAGACTACATCACATGGTGCACTATTTTAGTAAGTTTTTCCTATCCCTCAGCTCTGAGAACTATGCAGAGGTATTTTGTAAATAAGTGTATTTGGGAGTTTATTTAGGAGAGTAAATCCAATAATTTATGTAAAAATGCAGAGTAAATTTGGGAATTTCAAAGTTCACCACTGTCTGGATTTTAGTATGTCTAACCTAAAGGCAAATGTACACCACTACCTTCCTAATTCCTGTGCTGTAAGAAGAGCAAGGCCAGGGCCGAGCATCCGTTGCTGCTCATGAATCATGACTCACTCACAGAAAAGATGATGATCCCATCAAACCAAGCCTAACCATGATGAAAACTGCTACATTCAGATACATTACTAATTGCTTGGGTTTGTAAAACTTGCAAATTGTGCTACATGAAAAAAAGGGTTTTTTTCTGCAAACATAGGTCAGCATGGAGTGACATGGCACACAAATGAAATCTGCTACAGCAACTTATTTTTAGGCATTTCTGTTTACGAGTGACCTTTAAAACATCTTGGTATTTCAGAATTATGGGACTTGGGCAGAGTTCCCTTCTTAAATCTGATCCATAGACATCAGATGATTTACTGTGAATTCATACTGATGAAAAGTAGAAACGAAGCTGTTTCATGGTCTCTGTTATCCTTGAAGTTCAACATCCTTTACTCATTCTTGCTGTCTTTACTTTCTGAAGACTATTTACAGCAGTGTGCCCATGTCATAATGAGGTTTTAGCAATATTACAATGGCCAACATTCAACTTAACGTCAGAGAGGGACTGAAGTTGGAAGGCATCTCTGGAAGTCATCTGGTCGACCTTCCTGCTCAAGTAGGGCCACCTAGAGCTGGATGCCCAGGACAATGTCCAGACAGCTTCTGAATATCTCCAAGGAGTTATGAGTTTCTCTAAGCTCCCTAGCATTACGTTGTCATATTGAGATGCTTTTATACAGAAGCAACTTCTCTTGATAACAATAGGACTGATTTCACTTTATGTAGATGATGTACACCATGAAAGGATGCCAACCCTCTAAAGTCTTTACCTGCTGTAAGAGAAGAGGAAGGTTCCTGGTAGTGGAACCAGGCAAATATTTAAAGAACACAGTAATATCAACTACGATAGCATGATGAAATTTATTTTCTAATTGGTGGCTCCCCCAGTGGGATTGTATGTTTGGGGCAAGGGAAAAGAGAGATGGAAAGTGAAAATGGATGTATTGGAAAAATAGAGAGGTCACAAGAATGTAATATGTAGACCAACATTGCGTTAATGAGGAAAGGCTTCCTCCGGGTTGCATATGAGACTTTTGGAGATCACTGGATTTATCTCAGGGCAGAATTTGGATTTTAGGATGGATAGATGCTGGTTTTGGTCAGGTTGGTAATCTGGGTGATGTTTCCAGATACTTCTGCCTTATTGTGTCAGGTTCTTTTAGATACAAGTGGTTATGGTATTGGTTTGTAAGAAGGCAGGTCATGGACTGCAGCCCCATCCAGTTCCAGAGCAGAGGGACTGGCTGTGTCTGCTCCAAGTCAGCTGCCTGTGCATGGAGCAGGAGGATGTGATTCACATCTGAAGCTTATTCTGTGTTGCATTTAGATTCTACATTCATGTGCCTGATTTGAGTCTCGAGCAAGCAAGCCCATGCAATGGACAAGGGATACAGGGCTGCTGCAATCCAGCCCAAACATGGCTTTGTGCCACCCACCAGGTACACATATTAGTCAACCCCCATATGAGCTTTTTCATTTCTGTGAACAAAGTGAGGGGGCAATGCAGAGGAGAGCTGCCCTGGAAGAAGATCTTCCACGGGTTAATGAGTCAAGTACATGTTCAAGCTTCTCCTAGGCTTTGCTCCCATTGTGGTCTGAGGGATCTGGATCCCTGTTCTGGTTCTTATTGGTGCCTGTGAGAAGAGCAGGGCTATAGGGCAAGCTGATGAGCTCCCCTTGGCAGAAGGCACTTCCATTCCCAGACTTGACTGGGTAAGTAACCACAGATGCTGTCAGCTGATGGGCAACACCAGCTCTGTCCAGGCATTTCTGTGGTCAAACAGCTCAAATGGCATAGCTGTGGTTGCGCTCCAGCTTGGTTAAGGCTGAATACATGTGGAGTGTGGGACATACCTACCAATCTCATAGCTGTGATCAACTCTGGGCAAACCAAAATAAATTACAAATCTCTTAACAACATGTCACTTGCAGGAAAAATTCCTCTTTGAACCACCAGATTTGGTTAATGCTGGGTTTGATTATTGTATCATTCCTTCCATCTCTATATGAAAACAAATAATTTTACTGTATTTTCAAGCTTGATAGAAAGATAACTGCAGTCTTCATCAGTTTTTCCTACATCTCAGTAGTAAGCCAGGAACTGGACCCTGAAGATAATAAGGCAAGAGGTTGAGGAAGTTCTGGTTTACACAAAAGGCAGGTTTACAAGGTGGAGTGCACAATGAATTAGAATTTTCCAAGTAGTTCATTTGTCTAAGTCAGACCATCACCCCTCTGGTATCTCAGGTGTTTTTTCTCTTTGTTCCCTCAGTGGTCAGCACTGAAGGAAGCTCTCAGGTCCTATCTAATATGAAGCCTCTTTTATGATATAGAAATGAAAAGCTTGGACAACACCAGAAAGGAGGGAGTTTTTTAATGATCTGTTACTGCAGGAAACAATTCCTTTCCTTCAGGCAAAGGTCCAGATCTTTGCTGCGCAGTTGTTACGAGGAGCTCTGTCCTTCCTCCTGCCCCGTCTTGCCTTTTCTGCAGGCAGCTGTGAGACACTACAGAAAATCACCTGCACCCTTGAGGAGGCTCCACCAAACTGTTTCATGCTGCTGTTCTGGGTCAGGTAAGATCATAAGTATGAGCTTGATTTGGGAAAAAAGATCAAAGTGACCGTCTCCACTAGGAAATATTTCAGGGAAAATAAAAGCTAAACTTCACCTCTGGCTTTATATAATGGAGGTGTTCCTTACAGCCTTCCCAACACGCCAGATTTTAACTAATTTGGCTGGTACTTAAACGGAACTGGAAGTCTTCAGCGAATGTCCTAGTTCGGAGAGATGCATCAAGATAGGTCTAGGAGTCTCTCAAAGCCTTGCTGCAGGAGCAGGGAAGCTGGGAAAGGACCTCAGGACAGCCCTGGCCTTGGGACTGGCTGTGGGAGGGTGGGGATGGGAAAGGAGGGCTAACGCTCTCCCCTGCTCAGAACTGTGATAGCAAACTGCAGCCCTGGGAGCGATTTGTGCTGGCCTTGCTCCGTTGCATTTTCTTAGGCAGGAATGCAATTGCTCCCTGACTAAACTGGGAGTGTCTCCTGCTTACCTGAGACCAGCATGAAAGCTCGTCAGGGCCAAAGGCCATTAGATTCACAGTTGCAGAGCTCTCCCATGTCTTCTGAGTGGAAAGCTTGCTGCCAAGGTTGATGAGGTCCTCACTTTTTTACTTGCTTGAGGTTAAAAATATAAAGGAATAAAACAATCTCTTTTGTGGGGAGTGATGAAAGAATAAGGGATGAAGGATGTCTCTCAGCCTTGTCGCTATTGCTTGGGTGGGTCAATCCTTTCACTACAGCTCTGAGGTTAGCAAGAAGCATGACCATTGAGTAGGTGAATATTGAACTCCCTTTGAAATATGTAGATTGAAGGAACCTTCCCATAATCTTTTATTTTCCTCCTCCTGCCTGCATCAGTGCATCTGTTTCCAGTCCTCTGCTAAGACTCACTGCAAAAGGTGACCAGGAGCCAAGGTCGGCAGAGCCACTGCTGCTCAGTTAAATCATGGGCAGATGAAAGCTGGAGTGCTTTGGATTAGCAGCAGCCACAGCTAAGGGATGGCCTGTGGGTATTCATGGAAAGAACCGTTTGTGGGGAGAGGTGGTGTCTGCCACAGCCTGGAAAAATGGGAAGGTTTTGGAGCAGCAGGTCTTTCTTCTGACTCGGAAAGGAAGCAGAAACCTTCTCAACCTGGAGGTTGCAGCTCTTATTTCAAGTCTAAAGAAAAGTTCCTACGCCTGAAAATTTGTTTCTTCATCTCTATCAGTTGGCCTAATAAAAACTTTCACTATAGTAATGTAAGATGCTTTCTTTGCTTCTTTCTCCTTTCTTTTTTTAACCCATTTCCCACTAAATGAAAGCAATAATTTGACACCCCAAATAAAGCTGGATTTTCTCCTGTCATAAACTGTGAATATAATGGCAGGAAGAATGTTGACTATCACCACATGCTTAAAAAAAGAATCAAACAGCCCAAACTAACCACTGTGAATTCAAAGGGAAAATGAATGGAGTCTGCCTCATTCATAAATGTCATACGAGACTTTGGCTAAAAAGGCAAGTCTGTCATCCCAAGGCCAGCAGCTGTTGTTATGTTGAATAAAATGGATACAAATGGGTATTATTTTAAAGCGAAATGCTTAATCCCAGGCCTAACAAGCCCACTGTCCTCTCTGTAACCCTGTGCCATACAAGCCACGATCTCCAGTAGAGGGCTTGATTGCACAGGAAATAAAATTCCCTGGCCATGCCCTACCAAACCAACAAACACCCTGGCAATGTTTGAGTTACTATGGCAATCACAAAATAGGAAGGCCTTTTCTTCTTTTCCCCATCTCTGCATGCAGCCGCAGGCTGCTCCTGAATAGCTCACATCTGCAAAAAGTTTTAACACGGTACTCAGATAAAGAAAAGGATCCCAAAAATGGGCATTGACCCGTCTCAAAAAATGTTGCAAATTTTATATACAAGAATTGGGGAGCTGTGCCACTTTGCGCAGGTTATGTCATAATGTGAACAAAAAGGGATAAAAGCTGATGAAGGCTTTTGCTGTCAAATATGGAGAGAGGGGAAAAAGCAGAAGTAAATGACAGCTTTAATGCAGATGTAAGAAGAAAAGTCAAAGATGGGTGACAGAAAGTTACTGGCCAATGAATAAAGGAAAATTTTCAAACACAAAAAACAGACAAAAGAGTAAAATACAATAAAAATCTCACTATAGAGAATACTGAGAAAAGTCCCAAAAGCACAGAGAGCAAAATCTTAGAGCTATCAAACCATGTGAAACGGACATGTGGTTCTTTAGAGCGGCCCATTTCAGGCATTAATAGCTCCCATTATAAAGGGGGAACCTGATCTCTGGCCTGGAAAGCTTTCAAGAAGCAGACTTTTTACAACAAAATTGAAAACCAAAACAAAATGGAACCTTTCTGCTTTGCACAAATAAACTAGGATTTTGCTCTTTCTAGAAAAATTTGGTCCTGAATAATGAACTGTTACACATTTTACCAGTTTTCCTTGGACAAATGCTTTCTGGTAATGGAGAATAATTATGTATTTAAATGGAGATTTTCTTTCTGGCAGATCTTATAATCATGTGCTTTCTGACAGTACATTTTCCACCATTAGAATATATTTATTGTTGATAATAGAAACTTGCCTCCACCAACAAGCTGATTTCAACCAGCTAATGTAGATGCCAGCATGAAGTATGTGAATGCGTGTTAAGCAGCTGATGGTTTCACCAGGCTATTTAATCCCAGTGACAGGAAAGGTATGAATCCAGAATTTAATGTACAGGTCTGTGCTGTGTGCTAGTTTTGCCTCTGGATCTATGGTATGGGAGGTGGAAATCCCACCACTACCTCCACGTAAGGTATCTCCATCTCAGAATAAGATTCAGTAAGAGTAAATTTACTCTTAATTTGTTCTTAATCTTAGGTTTGATTGACATGTTATAGCTTCTGAAAGTATCATTGCACTTTAAAAGCTCTTACTGACAAGTCACATTAATCACTAGTGTCTGAGAAAGGCTTAATGTGGGGAAATGAATGAAAATGGCATAAACAGTTCACAAAAAAAAGTCCAAAGGGCCGAAAGAAGCCCCAAATCCAGTAAAAGTGGGGCTGCATTATACATTCATTGACTCTTGTTCTTTTGGGGGTGTTTTAGTATGAAAAGAAAGAGACAATAGAAGACAATAACGGTACCTTATCAAAGTTCATTCAGGCAGCCATTTCAAATACTTTTAACGGCTTGTCACTGGGTCTTGCAAGTCTCTGAGAGTCTAAACATTCTGTCACATTTGTGTACTAACCACTTAAAGTGCTGCTAAAGCCTTTTGACCTGGACTGACTCTCCTTTATCTAGGTCAAAATGCAAGGGAAAGCCTTTGTGTACCACAGCCTTCATTAAATTCATTGATTTGACCTGTATTTTAAAGACCAAAAGTCAAATGGAATGGGAAGTTAAAGTTCCCATACAAAATCTTCCACCGAGCACTTCACTGCCTCCTTGAACTATGTAACATTCAGAAAAGGCCATCTCACGGCCATTTGAAGTGTGGGCTATAGCTGGAGTGGCAGTTTTGTCCATTTTTTCAAGAGCGTTGAAGGGCTTCATCAGAGCTTTCCCTCTCTTAAGTGAGGACAAAAAAAGTTGAAGCATGCAGACGGTTTCGCTGACCATTTTTTCTTGTTCTGAGTCATCTGTTCAACAGGACATAGCAAAGTTCAGGGGCAGATAAATTTTATTTAAACCCCAGCCTGTGGACAGGCAGCAGTGAGGTTTGTTGCCTTACATTACCCCCTTGATGTGCTAACGATCAACTGTACTGTCAAGGAAAAAGAAGCAATCATCTTTTATGTGTCAAGAAATAAACCTCTTTGCCCTTTAGAGACTAAATTTCAGAACTAGTGCTTACTCTTTCTGGGAATACAGCAGAAAAAACAAGGCCTTTAGACAATCAGCATAGCATTTAAGTCTTAATTTCATTTTCAGCTAGGACTCAGATGTTTAAAAGCTTGAAACCTGAGGTTTTCATTCATTTCTAGTAAACAGTAGAGTCTTGGACCAAGAGGTGTTTCTGCATGTGGCTGACTCAGCTGACGTTGTGGGTCTGAGAAGGATGTATCTTACTGAAAGCAAAGCTTTTGCCCTGGGACGACAGGAGGTTGGAGACTTCTTGCAAGCTGCCAGGGCAGTCCAGATCCACCCAGGAGGCAGGTCCAGCTCTGTGAGGCTGTAGACAAGAGGAGATGCCAAGTGCCCTGGCTGGCCTCAAGGATGCACCTGTGCAAGGCTGGAGCAGGCTGGTCACCTTGTCTTGCACACACCTGTGGCTGAGGTCCATGGCTTATTTACAACAGGAAGAGCAGAATGAAAGAAATATGAATCAAAAAGATGAAAGTAAACTTTAGCCAAATTACAGGTCACAAAGATATTCAAAATATAACAACTTGCCTTGAGAAGATCTGCAAGCGTATGCTTTCAACAAAAACAATCATGCATGATCCGAGTATTTGGTATAGCTTTTCAGAAACTATTATTTGCATGACTGGCATTAGAAGTGGGATTCATCTGCTTAGAGGTCTTTGGTTATATGACTGAAGGCTCATCTCTGTGAACGCGAAGAAAAGCACAGTGATGATGGCAGGATGGAAACCACCACAATTTAGTTGGAGAAAACCAAGATAAACTAACTGAGAAAACCTGCCTTTCCCAGGACTGTTACAGACGAGGCATCAGCCCCGTGGTCTGGGCTCCCTGCTCACCTTAAAGACTGAGGGGGTTTGCGGCTATAAACTTGTTGTAGGGCCTGTAAAGGAAGGTCTAATGATGGGGGGGCGGAGGGATTTAGGTGCTTTGGGGAGACAACTGTGGGAAAACAGAGCGAAAAAGAATAAAAACATCTATTTGTGTATAATGAAGCTTCTGGTCCATTTCTGTGCCTGACCACTACAGTCTGTTCCATCTTCTTATTAAACTCTATTTCCTTTCCTGGTAATGGGGGCCCTGTGTGTCCAGGTGTGCCTGGAGGTGTGAGCACCAGCAACCGGAGCAGAGCTGTGAGCTTAACGTGCCCTCATACCAGCAACAGTGGAGGCCTCTCAGATACTCCTAGACACCTGTATAAAGCCCTTTACGTATCTGAGTGTTGAGACAAATGCTGAATGTGTGTCTTCTCCTTTCAGCAAGTCAAGTGTCTCACTGACATTTCCACTCCTGGGAGCTGGAGTGGCTCACACATCCAGCTTGCACATCACCCTGCACACAGAGAGACTTAGGGGCAGCGTGGGCCCGAGAGGAATGCTTAGCGACATGGTTTAGTGGTGAAATTGGCAATGTTAGGTTTATGGTTGGACTTCATGATCTAAAGGTCTTTTCAAACCTAAATGATTCTGTGAATCTGTGAACGCATTTCAGAGATGTGGGTGATCCTTACTGCTGAAGGAATCAGCAGTAACCTGAAAAACATGCCTTGTAGTATATTTCCTTTGGATATGGAGAAGCTGATTTTCTTTCCCTGAGATCTGACCACTCATTAATCACATCTTGCCTGCTTAAGTATGAAGAGTTATTTACAGGCATGAACAACTATGAAGTTAAGAGATGTTAAGGCAGTGCAGAGCCTGGAGACTTTGTGGTGGGAAGGTGGCAGAAGGAATGAACGGAGGGGAGAGGTGTGGGTCAGTGTTGTGTTTGAATTCATGGTCAGTGAAAATTTGGCCATCCCATCCTATCTTTGCTTGCTCATTGAACACAGACATCTGCTTTGGTCCACTTGGACAACCAATGTTTAAAGGAGCTTTGAAGCAGCTAAAAAGCTTTCTCAGGTGCTTCAAACAGACTACTTCCATCCCCAAGTTGATGCAGAACCAGGGCAAACTGAGTGCTTTAATCCATAGACAAATGAACTCAGTAAATGGGAATCATTGATGAGTTTAAATGTCCAGAAGAATGTCCAAGAGCAGGTGAAATCCCCTTCATCTAGCAGTAAGTCTCTAAAAGAGTAGGTTCTAATTCTATTTCTATGTTCACATAATTATGATTTTACAGATCTCATCACCTAAAAGATATACAGGAAATGAAGCAGCAGAAAAAATATATGGAAAACCTTTGGTGCTTGGTCAAGACAAAATGTCACCTTACAGAAAGGCTGGCTTGAAAAATGGGATAATAAAGTTTTCTTTAGCTTTTAGATGACTTCCTTAGTTCCCAGAAAGTCCAGTCTGACATCTTCCAATGGTGTAGTGTTCATTGAAAAGAAATAATTGGAAACTTAAGGGAAAAACACAACCCAGACCTAAAACAGCCCTTTGAGCCATTATTTTCTGAGTCTGATTTTGTACAAGATCAAGATTCTAAAAGCTAGAATAAGACTCCTACACAAGGCTACTTTATTTGGCATTTTCTTGTTCGCAAAATTGTCTGTAAAAGGGTTTTGTTCATCTTATTTATTGTTCACCTGTAGAGATTTGCTCAGCAGTTGGGTACTCTCTGGATTGTCCGTAGACTCCTTGTCTATTGTTTTGTGCATTCCTAAGATGCATTTTTTTTAATGTTTTGTTATTGGGCCATAATTGGTAACTTAGAGACACTTTTTTTCTAGTATCCAATTGGGCAATTTCTGGGGCTTTGAAGATTTATGAGATGATCCTTTCCTACTGTGATCCTTCATGGTGGAGCATGTTTGCCAGAGGCTCTATGTCCATGAACATCCTAGCAAACCATATTCCTCTCACATCTCTGGAAAGGAATGAGTTGAAGAAGGAGTTGAATGCCACCAAAGTAGTCTGATTATTTTGTATTTGGGAAAACATTTGCAACAATCTGTTTGGAGTTGACTGTAAACAGAGTCACTATAAAACAGTGTCTCTATTGAAGCAGTATTGTTCCCGGCCACCAAAGCAGAATAAAAATATCTCCAGGACCACATTCAGAGACGTGAGAACCATCCAGTCCATGGCATGGTCCCTGTTCCTGACAGCTCATGGTGGTCCCTTTGCAGTGAGAACTTTCTTTTGGCTCTGGGGAGATCAAGAATCTGTTGGGGAGAAATTGCAGAAGGCGAGCTTGAGAAACAATATCCTGGGTCAAAGAAGTGGTCTCCTACTTTGTCTCCTTTGGTGGCAGTAGGAGCTGCAACAAGGGAAAGCACAGGAGTTTCACTACTTGCTGTGCCCTGCTTGCACTTGCAGGGGGCCCCCAGCTCCAGAGGTGATGGGATGTTACTGGAAGGTACCCACATAAGCTCCTGAGTACCACCTCATGGACCTGTTGTCCACAAATGTGTCTAATCCCCTTATGAACCTGCTGATATCATTCACCTTTTCAGTGTCCCATGGACATGATTTCCAGATGTTTGCAACCAGCCACGGACTGTCCTGTGTCTGTTTTAAACTGATCTCCCTGAGTTTCCCTGAGTGCTCACTGGTGCTTGCATTAAGGGATTTGGTGAATAATGGTTCCATGTTCACCTTATCCATCACCCTCATGGATGTGTGAATTTTGTACGTACCCCTTCAGCCTTCTTTCCTCTAAACTGAGGAGCCACTTTAGTCTCTTCACACAAAATGGCTGCTTCACACAAAGTGGCTGCTTCTCCCCGCAGTCATTTTCATTGCCTTTTTCTATATCTTATAACTTCACTACATCCTTCTTGAGATGCAGATATTTGAACTGCACGCAATACTCAATGTATGCAAGACATTTATTTTATTACTTGCTGTCTTTACTTGAAAGTTTAAAGTCTACAAGCTGTGGAGATTATAGCTAATTCAAAATATGGCAAAATATGGCTTTTTGACAGGAAGAAAGTTAAAAAAAATAAAGCATTTAAAGCACATTTTACACTGATAAACCACAGCTGGCTCTAGAGGCATGTTACACCAATTCAAACACGTGGCAGGAAATTTCCCTGCTCAAAGAACTTGCAACCAAAATGAGCAAGGAATGAAGAGGGAGACCAGGACTACTGAGGTAAAGGGTAATGCTCTGTGTGGGACCAGAGAGGTGTAAGCATTGTGGTGCAGCAGGGAAGCAGCTCCTGGCCACAGGCAACTGCCCTTCTGCTTTGCCAACATGAAGGTGAGGGTCACCTTTGGAAACCACCCAGTGCTTCCCAGGGGACCCAGTATGGCAAACTGCACACGGGACCATGGCAGTCATGGTCATCGGGATGACTGCACTGCCAGTGACTGTTTTTTTCTGTGGGCATGTACCAGAACAGGATTTTAGCTCTTTACAGACCTTTATAGCTTTCTCATTCTCCTGCTGAGGACTAGTCTTTGGGTTTCACTTCCCTTTTCAGTCTCTTTCCAAAGCTATATGGTTATACTTTCATGAACTGCCATCAGCTGTGTACAAAAAGGGCGCACTCTACAGTATACTGAAAAATGAGAGAATAGCTCGCATTTCTAGTGCAAGAACAAAGCATTAGTGGTTGTACGTGACCATAAGCACCTGAAATGGTTGTTTCAGGATCTGCTGCTATAGTGGGAGTTCTTGTAGCTCCTGCTCCCCTGGGCGCATCCTTCTGGGCAGCCTGCAGTAGCTGGCATAAAGCCCAACAGACACCACAGAAGGGCAAAACACAGTTATTTCACCTTGTCATCTTAGCATTCACAAGGGGAAGGCAATCCCTGCAAAGCACGCTGCTTGAGCCCAAACAGGTGGGGACACATGGCTTTTTGTATTAAGGAGTTCAGGAGAGCTGTATTAATCCACTGAACGGCCACGTCGTCTGACAGCCTTGTTTGCCAAGCTGTGAGCGAGCAAGCATCATGAAGCATACCAAAACCTAATGATGTACTACCAACATCCACACCAAAGACAAGGCCATTTAGAGCAGAGAGACAAGCTGAGTTAGCATAAAAGAAGAGGCATCAATCACTATTCCCCCAAGACAATGGCGATAATTTAATGGCTGTTTTTTAAGAAGAACTGACACTATACAAAGATTGAGGAAAAAGGTCTGGTAGGCTTCACCTGCAGCTGAGAGCTATTTGTTCCCATTGTGCCAACCAGAGCGAGGTTTGAAATGGCAGTTTCTGCAGCTGGCATCATATGCATCAAGTTATGCTCACGACTAAAGATGTACTTTAGACTGCTAGATTTTCTGGCACAGGCTGTTATTAGTCAAGCCTGAATGGCTTCGCTAATGAATTTTCTGTTGAATTTTAAATTAATCTACAGAGTTCTGTAAAACAGTTTTTCTTCTGTTAAATCATTCAGATTTTTGGCATTACTTCCCTATGATCTACTAGTTTTATGACACTTTTTCTATCTAATTCAGACCTAAGACAAGAAGTTACAAACCAAATACATTTAGTGAAGTTCTATCCACATACTATAGCCCTATATTTGATCTTATTTTGGTTTTCAGAGAGATGAACCAATGCAGACATCCTTATGCGCAGTGTGAAGTGTGACTCTAGATAATCAAACCAAAAAGCATCTAGAGCAATGAAGTCATCAAAGCAAATTCAGTCTGAAAGGTTACAAAAACCAAAAGTCTTAGAATAAGGCTGGAGGGGTTTTCCAGCAGTTTTTTAATCCAGACCATTACCAGAAGATACGATCACCCTTAACGCTTCAGATGGAGATTTCTCCAAGATTTCCCATGATGGACAACACACACATCTCTAGCACAACTCCACTCCTTCATGTTCATACAACTAGTAAATGTTCCTGGTGTCTTACTGGAACCTCCTTGCTGCACTTAAGTATATAATTTCTTGTCCTATGTGAGCATGAGGAGTGTTTCACTCCTTTGCAGCAAATCTTGGCATATGTAAAAAATGTTATCAGGAAATCCCTGCCATATGGTGGAGCATCCCCAGCTCTTTCACAGTATATCACACTTTATGGACTCATGGTTATTCCCCTCACCCTCCTCTGGGCTCTCTGTTTTGCCTGCGGTTTCCTGGATGTGCAGGTCCCCAGCTGAGCCCCAGCTCAACACAGACCAGTGCCGAGCAGGGAACGAGATTTAGTCAGGGTACAGTTCTGCATGTAGTACTCCTTGCCAGATGTTTGAATAAACATTTCCTGCTTTGCCTGAGACCTCCTCAGGATTTTAGCGTAAACAACAAATTTTGGCTTTTGCAGTCTTCGTGGAAAATGTGGTAAGGACACTAAAATACCTTGAAACAAACTATCTAAGGAACAAGGGGCACTCAGGGTACTGCAGTGAGAGCAAACTGGACTCACCAGTCCCAGAACTGCATTTAGTGTATCTGACAGCTTTTAGTTTTGTTCATAACGGTTCTTTTGAGGGCTACACTTCATCCTTTGAACTGAGTCTTTCCGTTTCCTCCCACAGCAGCTTGTGCTCTGGTAACCCTTGTTAGTGATAACTGATGAAGAGTGAGCCAAGAAAACAGGAAGAGTCTTTAACCATACTGAATGGTTTCTAAAGACATTGCTCATTTTCACAAGTGTTTTCAGTATTTTTTTTCAGATTTTAACTTCCATTTCTATTCAGTTCATCCAAACTCCTCAGACATGATCTTCATGAGCATGATGGTCCAGGGAGTAAGCTCAGTTGTTCATCTGCTCTGATGTGGCTGTGGGCATCCTACAGGGCTTACAAGAGGGAGTCACAAGGCCAGCCTGCTAGTAACCTTTCTATGGTACTTTGAATTCAGTCCATCTACACACCACAGCTACTTGAGGCAGAGAGGGCAACAACAAGGTGATTTCATGCAACACTGAAACATGAAATGGGCAACTTAGTGGTGAGCATCTCAGACACACTGCAGAGGGAACAGCACTGGGTCAGTGGTGGTACAGCTACAATTAAAAATCCACGAGTTTACCACAAACTTTTTCATTCTGCTTGTCAATGTGAAGAGGAGGCAATTTTGACTTTATATCTGGATTGTAGACACCACTCAAAATGTATCTTAAGTACTGCCTTGGCATCAAAACCTGCCACATTCAGTTCTAGCGCTGAGCCTCTGTTCAGTTGCAAAGTTGGATTGTATCTGCTCTAACAAGTCTCCAGAGGAAACAGAAACACCTATACCTGCAAGTGAGTTAGTCCAAGTGATGTTGAATGTCCATCCAGGTCTTTCTAAGTCCTTCCCATTGCTTCATTGCTGATCCCACTGCTATTTCCAGAAAGAGTTGTTTTAGGGTTTAATATAAGGGCATCATCTGAATGCTTGAGGCCTCCATATTTTCTGCCAAATCCTCTCACCTCCAGGCTTCTAAGTGAATAGGAGGATGCATACAAACAAAAGTATTTCTTTACCTGTCTGTTCATTCAACCTCCTAGACGTTATACCCTAGGTTACTAAAGTGGCTACTACCAGATCAAGAAATGGAGCTAATGACCTCCTATCATTTTTCCACATTTTCTTAGCTACTGAGCTGCTAACAGGGACATTAGGAGCAGTTTGGGACTTCTGACTGTGCTGGAAATGTAAATAATCCAAATCTGCTTTGCAGAGAGGACTGTGGACAAGTGCCTTATGTAAGATTTATAAAATCAAAGCTCAACTGTGACTGTCATAACCATCAAAAGGAACAATCCTAGAGATAACCCATGGCTGAGTCACCAATGCCTTTGAAAACAAAGACCAGGTCTCTGGCTTGTAGGCAGGACCAAGTGGTGTGTTTGAGTCACCTTGGTGTTGTACTGTTGCTTAGCAGTTGAACTGCCACAATTCAACTGCAAGTCCTCAGAGAACCAGGAGCTAAAAAATCCCAACTCTTTCTGTTCCTGCACAAGCTATTTGAGTGCCCACGCCATTGCATGGTTTTGTGGCTACCTCTGTCTCTTTTTATCACATTTCCTTAAAGACGGAATTCCTGTCATGAAAACAAAAACATGTGTGGGCCTGGTAATTCAAGAAAGTTAGTCCACTTTTAAACAAGTGGAAATCAGAAGCAATTTCACTGAAATTGCTGGGTTTGGTTCCCTAGGAATCTGCACTTTGAAGACTCCTTTGCACATGTTCAATAACTATCCAGCCCAGAGGGGCTAGTACACTGCTGTTTGAGGCAACATAACCATCTAGAAAGACAGCTTGGACAAGAAGATGATGCTTCACCCTGACTAGAGTGATGCTGGTAGAAGCAAAACACTGGCTCCGCTCTTTCAGGGCAGGGTGGAGGTCAAGTATAGCACCTCTACTGGTGTAACTAAGATAAGGGATCCCCAGCCATTTACTCCAGCTCCGTGCACTTCTGGGGTATCCCGACACTACATGGCTGAAAGTGTCCTTATGAAATACTTTATGTAATATGATTACAGTTATGTTTTATACTTCCCAATCAAGTAGATATGTTGGCCCTCCACGAGATTGCTGCACTTGCTCTAGGATGTTAATCTCTCAGATTACAATGCAAAAGTAGGTACATTCTGAGGTGTCCTTATTTTTATTAGAGTTTTAACTAAGCTTGCAAAGCAAAATAGGTGAAACCATGAGCAGATGGTATGGGCTCACACATCGCTTGCACAAATACCTAAGCTTTGTCCAAATTAATAACTGTGACACCAATACTGTGCATTTGAGCAAACGTGGAAATATTGGACTTGGACAAATGCACAGCAAGTCATTTTAGCTTTTTCTAAGGAAGTTTATCAGATTTGGCAATCAATCATCTAACCTGACCAAGGATACTGTGTCTTTGCAACAAATGTTCATGCTTGTCATCATTAACATCATTTAGATTTTAGACTTTTTCTAATTAAGAAAGGTTCCCACCAGCAACAGCAAAAATCCCCACCACCTCTTTCATTATCTCAGCTTTTCTTCCCTTTAATTACTATTGAGCTCCTGGCTGATTAAATTAGGGGGTTTAGGTCTTTTCTGAAATCTTAGGGAAATTATCTAAAAATCATGAAATCAATTCCCTTACGCTGTTTTAATCTTTTATGTTTTGGGCTCCAAGAGGGACGGGCGGACAAGTGCAGCCCCTCGGAAAAGTGTGCAGCACTAGACTGCTTGCCAGCCCTCTATTGCCTTTGTGGACCATCTGGGTCAATTTCCTTCCAACTAAATGAAATGCAAATAAAAATTCCAGCAGTTTTTCAGCTGCAGGCTGCCCAGCTGATTAGCATGACAGAGGCCGGGAGATGAGGCCTGACCCTGTGCACTTCCCCTCATCTCATTAAGTTGTAACTCTACCGTGGCTGCATTCATGGTGTTTATTGACGCTGAAAGGCGTCTTTATCCAAAACTAGCTAAATTCACATTCAGAGTTTTTCCATGAAGGCTTGCCTGCTACAGCATCCACATGAAAGTGAACCTATTGTAGCTTAGTTATGTGTCCTGCTGATTCCTTAACAATCTGAGCTTTCTCCAAAAATATTAGATGCACATGTTTAAGTTGCATTAAAAAAAAACAAACTTAAAACCCAAATATTTTAACAACTTTGTAGTTTAATATATTAAGCGTATGAACAAGTTTCATTCCAATGATGACAGTGTGTATATAAAATTCCCACATATGAAGAGACAACCCAGACACAGTACAGTAACGAGTGAGTGCCTGTATCATGTAGGACTGCAGACAACAGGGCATTATACTTATCCTCATATCCATCATCAAGGAGAAGGATATAAGACTCAAGAAGGCAACATCTTCAGCAATTTATAGTGCTGTGAGACTCACAGTTGGACAAGAGAGAGAAATACACCTTCCAGCTGCCCCCTATTTCGTGTCTTGTCATGACTTTACATTAAAGAAAGGGAAATAGTGTGGAACCGAAGCCTGGTGGAAACGAATATGATAATGATTATGATCTTTTCGCCTTTCTCTTGAACACAATGACGAGTGTCATAGCCGGATGACAGAAGCTGCATAGATAAGACACTGCAGTTAAGGTTCCAGGGCAACCTGGCCTGGTGGGCAGCACGTTTTCTCTGTTGTTATGTTTGAAGGCCAGGTAGGAACTAAGGTAGACAGACTATTTCCAGGAGGCATGGAAAGGAATAGCAGCTACTACAGTTTTGTGAAAACAAAAGCCAAATGCTCGTGCTTTCCCTACCTTACTCCGTAGGCTGTGCGTAGTAAAGACTAACAGCTCTCTTATGGGGTTCCCAGACTGCAAACAAGAGTTTGGTCCAGTCTTTACACCAATGCATCTCTGGAGTCAAAGTCCTATTCCTGCTCATAGTAGCTGGACCGGAAAGAGAGGACAGGGGAGTATTCACTGAACCACTGCCAAGTCTCTCACAAGATATTTTAAAATTTCATTGGAGAGGAAAGGATGTGGGGTTTTTTTGTTGTTGTTGTTATGGAAAACAACTTTTTTTTCCTTCACTGTGCCAAGACATATATAGATAAGCAAATGTAGGGGAGTTGGCAGAGATAAACCTTTTGGATGAGGCTGCAAGAAGAGGTTTCAGGGCTATGAGTATCTCATCAAAGTGACATACCTGTGTAGAGCTAAAAAGTGAAGTCAGTGCATGACGCACAATGGCATCACAGGCTGTGAGAATAAAAGGAAAAATATTACACCATCTCTGCTCCATTCAAAAGTCACACAGAGCAGAGAATCTTGAAGGTGATCTCTGTGTGGTTATTCCATGAAGGAGAAATTCTACCGTAATTTGCCCATAGCACCTCCCTAGACTTTCCATCTCATTAGCTAATGAGTTCACTTTGCTTCATACATTCAGACTAGAACAAACATTGTCTTGATCGGAGAAAAGATACACAATGCCTGAGCGGAAAACATTTTCTAAAGTTCATGGTACATTAAAGTCTTCCCACTCAGCCACAAGCTATTACAAACATTACATCAATATTTTGGATCATTTCTCATAAGTCTATTGAAGTCAAAGATGATCTCTTCTTGCTGGAGGCCAATGGTAGGACTCAAGGGAATGGCACTAAGATGTGTCAGGGTAGGTTTCAATTAGGTATTGGGAAGAAATTCTTCACTCAGAGGGTGGTGGAGCACTGGAACAGATCCCCAGAGAAGCAGTCATGGTGCTAAGCCTGACAGTATTCAAAAAGCAGCTGGACAATGCCTTCAGACACATGGTGTGAGTGTTGGAGCTGTCCTGTGCAGGGACAGGAATTGGATTTGATGATCCTTGTGGGTCCCTTCCTACTCAGGTCATTCTGTGATTCTATGTTCTGGTAATTTCTATAGGGTTTTTATTATTTGCTAGTTTGGCTTAGTTAATTCTGACCACAACTCCGCATAAGGTGAAAGACACCAAATGAACAAATGTGTCAACACCTGGCTTTCCTGTTGCTCCAGGCTAGTGTTTGCAGGATAGACAAAAACCACTCAAACATGTCGTCATTCCCAGATGTGTTGTTTAAGTATATTCTTTGATTAGTGGCATGTAAATAAGGGTTAGACTATACAGACTTCTACGTGAAGGTTAAGGCGAACATACAGTAGAGCAGTGGAAGGGTGATGTATTTTGATCACTCGTGCTTTAGTTTTGCCGGCTCTTGGAGGTATCTCCCTTCTATGTATTAGTTCAGCTTCATCAGTGGCACAACAAGGCTAAGGCTTGCCTGAAATCATGAGTTTTAACTGTTTTAGTCAAACCAGTAGAAAGGCCTTGTGAACATCCTTGTTTGTTTTAAATGCTCATCACATTTTAACTGAAGTTAGTAAGGAATTGATGTCATTAAATCAATATCAAAAACCTTAAGCTCTAGTGAGAGTGTCTTCAGTGCACTCTGTTTTGGTGCAAGCAGAAGAGTTCAAACCCTTTGGTGTTTTTATTAGGCGAGTTTCATGAAATTGTGCTTTTAGAAGTAAAAAGAATTTGAAAAAGAATCTACCTTTTTATCTACTCTGCACTAGTGTGAACTTTATTTACTTCTGGGCTTTCATTTGAACTTACACAGTTTTATAGCTGTTAAAATCTCCTGAGAACAAACAAGTGTTTTTACCATTAGCAGCTATAGCGTGCTTTGTGCTCGATGTGTTTTGTTATCAACTACGTCAACATTAAAGTCAGCCTATAGTGTTAACAACAGCTTATGAAGTGCAGCCTTAAATAACAAGTTAGGGTAACTGCTACCTGTATAAGGAATGCCATGATGGGTGGGAGCACACTCAAGTGAAGCAGGAAGACAACTTCTCCATTCCGAGGAGGCTGGTGGAAGGGAGAAGAATGCTGTGGATACACCTTACCACCTGGCATTTCATACAGATCTATATCCAAATGCAAATACATATTTGAATTAAAATAAAGTGTGATTTAGGATCCTTCAAAGATTTTGCTTTGGTAATTTAGAACATTTTCACTTTATAATTAATTAAATTTCAATAAAGTGAAAGCATTTTAATTAAAACTTAAGTAATGATAAAATATATGTGCAGTGCTAACACCAATACTGGAATAAAAATATCAAACCATTATATTTTGACCTTATCAAAATGGAGTATTTTACAATGTTATTACCATGGAATAATAAAGTCAGGACAAGCCACTGTAGCTTCTTCTAACTGAAACATTTTCAGGCTTGATATCTTCCTTGGATATATTTTGATTTTGATAAAGTTGTTTATATGACAGAAGATTGTCATTAGGAGTTTTCATCCAGTTCAGTTGTCACTGTTATCCATTCAAAAGAATATGGGAGTTTGAGGGTTGTTTCACTTGGAAAGGTGAAAACAATGATTGCTGTGCTTTTCTTTAATGTGACAGATTATTTCTTTATGAAACAGGAGTCAAACATTTTTTTAGAGCACAGCAGGAAAAAGAAAGAATCACAGAATGACCCGAGTTGGAAGGGACTCACAAGGTTCACCAAGTCCAACTCCTACCCCTGCACAGGATAACACCAAAATTCATACCGTGTGTCTGAGGGTGCTATCCAAATACTTCTTGAATATTGCCAGGCATGGTGCCGTAACTGCTTCCCTGAGGAGATGTTTCAGTGCTCCACCACCCTCTGGGTGAAGAATGTTTTCCAAATATTCAACCGAACCCTCCCCTAACACAGCTTCCCAACATTCCCTGCAGTCCTGTCATTAGTCACCAGAGAGAACAGCACCTCCTCCTCCCCCTGTGAGGAAAGTGTAAACTGTGATAAGGTCCCCCCTCGGTCTCCTCTTCTCCAGGCTGAACAGACCAAGTGAATTCCGCCGCTCCTCATATGATTTCCCCTCTAGACCCTTCACCGCTTTGTGGCCTCCTCTGGACACTCTCCAGTAGCTTGATGTACTTTTTACGTTGTGGCACCTAAAACTGCTCACAGTGCTTGAGGTGGGGCAGAGCAGAGCAGGACAATCACCCCCCTTGGTGAGCTGGCAATGCCGTGCTTGGTGAGCCCCATGACATGGTTGGCCCTCTTAGCTGCCAGGGCACATAGTTGGCTCAAGTTGACCAAAACCCTCAGAAAACCGTAAAGAAAGAAAAGTGGAAAAAAAGCTTAAGTTTCATTCAGAGGTTGAATGATGGTTGGACCTGGACCTGTCCTGTAGATAAGAAGCAGAGCAACTACAACCGCAAGCCGTGGGTCCAAGGTGGCAGAAAGGAGGGGCAAAATGAAAAGGAGCAGAGAGCAAAGTATTCAGGGGCACAGGGTTGGGGGAAGAGGCTACGTAGGGAGTTTGCAAAGTGACAGAAGGGCCTCATGTGGGTTACTTTCTGCACAGCAAATGGGACAGGCTGATGTGACAGCAGCAGCAAAAAGCAGTGAGTTTCATCATTTCCCAAGTTTGGGAGACGTGATGAATGTCTCATGATTTGTACTTTTTCTCAGTCCCAGTTACTACAGTACTGAGTTCTTACGATGTTCTCAGCTTGGACTAAGAAATAACCATAATATATTGCATGATGTCGTGATTGTAGAGGAGACTGAAAAGGTGGCTGCTACTGGCTAAAACACAGCCAAAAGGAAAAATAAAAACTCAGATTTACTATTGCAGGTGTAATTTCTGAGAGGTGGACATGGTCTGGAGTCTCTCTATTGTTTATCTTGGAGATGAGATGCAGCAGTGGTGTGAACCCTCACTCTGAACCTGAAAGAACATCCTGAACCAGCAAGGACACAGTCTTGTCAGAAAACCTGGACTAACTTCCCAGAATTTCTTCACTGAAAGGGTGGTCAGGCACTGGCACAGCTGCCCAGGGAGGTGGTTGAGTCACCATCCCTGGAGGTGTTTAAAAGACAGGTAGATAGGTTTCTTAGGGACATGGTTTAGTAAGGGGACAGGCACTGTTGGACTCAATGATCTCGGAGTTCTTTTCCAACCAGATGGTTCTGTGCTTCTATAAATAAAAAAAGGGGGGGTTGCAGGTATATAAATCAGTGCTGTGATGCTGATCAAAGCAAAACACACAACACGACCTTAATACTTCTCAAAATACAAAGAAAAGAAGAAAGGAAAACTGCAAAGATAATCTTTGACAATTCTTGGGAAAAATGTCCAGCTTGATGGGGGACACTCCAGAGTCATGCAGAGAAACAGTAGAAGCAGGTTGAGAAACCCGCAGCAGAAAGGGTGCAGGATGAGATGAGGTGCAGACAATGGCCAAAAGCAGTAGCTCTGAGGTCCCATGGTCTTACAAAGCTGCTGCTATAAATGCCTCAATGGCATTTCTTATATCTTGGTCTTGAATCAGAGTGGCTAATGTCCTTATGTTTGGGGACTGTTTGTATCTTCCGGTGTGTTTTTGAGGTCCAGATCAATGCAAACATGTTTGTTTACATCAGGCCAAAGATACCCGGCCTGGGACTGAATCCAGTTTTCTTATTTCTTTGCATTCAACTTTGGCAGCCACAAGGCAATGTTTGCAATGAATTACAATTTAGCAATTCATGGGTCGGAAGTGTGCTTCCTTTTCCCTTGCTTTACACAAGAGTGCTCTGCAGTGCTTACATGAGAGTGCAGGGAATCAAGCCATGCTCAGAGTTCATGGCAGCTTTACTTTTCTGTATGTGTCTTAGGTAAAATGAAGGAGCAAAGTTCCCTTCTATGGTGTTATATTACAACTCTTCTTCCCTTGTCTGACCCCTGCTGATCATCCTCCTCATCCCATTTCTCCTTATGACCCCAATTTGTATTTTTGCCATTTTTTCCCATTTTGTCTCTTTTCAGGCCTGCACCCTTGCCAGCCATTGTCACAGGCCAGTGGCAATGTTTCTGTCACAGGTTCTTCTCCAGCATTGCTAGCTCAGTCCTGGACTCTGATCCAGAATCTGTAGCTGCCCAGGCTATCCCATATGCCAGCTCACAATCCTCACATCTCCACCATACACCCAGTCCTGCCTACACAGCATCACTGGCTCAGAGTAGTTCTCTCAGCTGTGTCCTCCTGCCCAGCTCTTACGCCACCCATTCTACACCTGGTCCTCCTTGGATACAACAGAGAGAGGCCACAGACATAACTGAGTCTCTTTGAACTTTTACACAAGGGTGGCCCTGTCTGGCCCTGAGATGGATTAAGTTCAGTAGGTAAGAGTCATTCAAACCTGCAAAGCCTACTGAGCATGTCCAAAAGAGTTTGGGCAAAATGAGGTGGTAGCTAGTAGAAAGAGCAAAGGCATAATAACACCCATTCCTTTCCTTTCTCTGAAGAAAATTTGCAGTTCTTTCTCCAACGTGTGTGGTACAGCTTCACAGTGAATAAAAATGTTGCATCAAAAATTGGCAGAAAAATGTATTTTACTCGGAAATGTCCAATTGCTATTATTTAACCATGTGTTGTGCAAAGAACACCTGGACTGGGTAGCAAAAATTTCAGGGTTGACAAGAGGTAGGACCTGGAATTCTTCAAAGAAGAGGTGTCAAGAGAGTGCGCACAGGACAGCACAGTTCTGATTTGTCGGTTTTGTGATGCATTCCATCACTGTGATATTTCCCTTTCTGGGTGTGACTTTTGGATGTTTGCATGCATTTCATAGGACCACCTGCTGCAGGTGGCTGGGTAGGACTGGGCAGGAGGGTCAGATACTTCTGTGTGGGTATACCCACCCAAACTCGGGGTGCCATGGCTTTTGCTCTGACAGGACTTGTACTTAGTACAGCCTGTGGAGCCTGCAGGGAAACTCCTCTCATTCCTAAACTCAACATTTAGTTTGACCCTCTTAAATTTAAAGCTGAGGTTCAGCTTGAGTTAGCAACCAGTTATATTCTGCATTGAAACACATCACTGATGATCCCATTCCTCCATTGCCTGATTGCTTCTTGCCTCCATTTTTCTTTTGGTAAAGATCTTGTTCAGTTATTTGCTGTTTTCAGGCTGGGCCTGGACCCCAATGATACATAGATTTTCAGAATCAAGGAAGTTAGGAATTAAAAAAATGGCAATATTCGAGGGATACTCTTGGTCCTATATCTAGCCCATTACACAGGATAAATTTAATCAAGTAAGATTCAACTGAATCATTCAACTGAATAAAGGATTATTTAAATATGTCTTTTTAAAGACATTCTGACTTCCTGGAAGGCAAAAGGAACTGAAAGTTGTCTTAAAACTCTCTGTCTTCTGTCTTCCCTCTGGGAATTGATGCTGAATTGGTAATTCTTGATCAAATAAAATGAACAAACCGAAATTATAAACAAATGAGGATTTTTGTCTCTTCCTCCAAATTTGGTTTGTTTTGTTGGTTTCATTGACCCACCCACTCAACCACAACATGAAAATGGCATAAGACCTATCTGTTGGATTGTACAGTGTATACAAATTACCACATGTGTCAAAATTAACAAAAAAAATATGGTAATATGAAAATTAATCACTTAAGATCATTATAGAGCTCAGCATATGACCTCAATATTGCACCAACCTGTTTTTTTAAATACTTTTTACAGGATCTATATTAATAATTCAGGATTATTAATCTAGTCATTGATAATGCAATAACTGATGCATGTTCTAAACCTCATGTGGAAGTTACCACATGCTGACATTGGAAAATCAGGCATGTGCAGGACAGTTTGTATCCTTGGGTAATGTAACTGCAGTATGTTTGTAGTAGTCATTATTCAAAGGTGGAGTGTGACTCTAAAAGATGTATGGTTGAGTTTTGGGGTGGATCCCTAGGGAAATGGAGTTGTCCTGCCGGGGGCATTAGTTACCAGCTAGAGATCCCTACCTCCCTCCACAAGCCACAGCAGGAGCCCAGCTTACTCACTTCCTCTTGACTTCAATATTCTGGGCAGTCGAGGTTGGATGTGATGACTTCCACTCTTGAATAGTCCAAGAGTCCAGGTGTTTCTGGCGATCCATGAAGGAGGTTTAGTAACCTCTATGTTTAGGTAACTGCCGTATAGAGGGGAACACCCCTATACTTCCAGAGAATGGCTGGGGACACATTCAGAAGGTATCTACAACTGGTTCCTGCTTCCCCTTTCCAGGCGCTGTGTGTCAGAGATTATATGTCTGGTGTTATAATCCACCACTAACCCAGTCAGCTCTTGTTCTGCTGAGCCCATACTTCAGTGCCTTGAACTCCCACTCACTGGGGTGACTCTTACTTACCTTGTCTCTCTGGCCCATATGTGGCCAACAGCCTCACCAACAGAGTGCACATTGGCAAAGGGCTGTTACTTTGATTTCACCTCTGTCCCCTTCAACCCTTCTTTCCTTCCGGCCCATGCCACCATCTCAGCCAGACCCTGCTTGCTCTGGCAGAGCTGCAGGTTGCAGAGATGGATCCCTTGTGACCAGGGCTGTGCCAGCTTACCACTCTCCTCCTATCCTGGATTGAGGGACCATGACTTCAACCTGGAAAATCCACTCAAAGGACCAATGCAAACATGAACCCAGACCCAGCTAATCTCTCTGAATTTTAGACTGCCCAGGTTGGCCCCTGTCTTTTTCCAAAGTCCAAGAGCAAGGCCCTAGATGTGCCACCATACCTGTGTGTCTGGTATCAAGGCTCAAAATACCTCAGAAGATTTCTGTCCCGTACTGCCCAGCATTCTTCACCCACAGCCACTTGACAGCCATCCACAGAGCAAAAGCATGAGCTTCTCTACCAAATGGCCATCCTTGCTCTTCCAGCAAAGGCACCAATAAAGGTGGTCTTACTTGCGTTTGGTCACCAGCCAGACCTTTCCAATGCCTTATCACAGCCAGCTGATATTTCCTCCCCAGTTTCCATGAGTTTTTTCCATCAAAGCAGCAGCCAGTGTTTTATGATGTGTTGTAAAACTACCCCGAGAGTGCTCAGCGTGGCTGCCTCATTTATCACTGCTCAGCCTTCGCAGTGGGGTATCATCCATCACTGCCTCCTTAGAGCCAGGAGTCAGAACCTGGTCCATATCGCTGTCACAGCCCAGACTCGTGTGAACACTCATCAGCAGGTCCCTTTGTCCTCGGGCTTTTTTTTTTTCCAGAAAATGCAACTTCTTCTTACATTTAGTTCCCAAACAAGATTGGAGAATAGAAAACCAAACTTCAAAATTCAATTGACTGTGCCTAATGGAGGGGATTTTAATGTGTAGCCCTTGACCCTTATCTATTATTGATGGAAATAAAGGCTTTTTTTGTTCCATATTTGAAGTTAATAGTAAAAGAAAAATTTAGAGGTTTTAATTTTTTTATTCTAACAGTGACCTCCATGTCCATTGTGAAACCATGAATAGTCACTTCTTGAGAAAGGCATTTCTATGAGCAATCTCGAAAGCTGACAAAGGAACCTTTGAGATATTTTCATATACAGAAAAGAAAAGTTCAAGAATACGCTTCTGTCTGGTTTTCTTCTTCTGCTGTAGGAAGACGAGTGTCCTTCCTTTTATTAATTGCATTGATTAATTGCATTGCACTTAGGTCCTTACCTCTCACAAAGATGTTTATTCCATTCCAAAGTTAAAACAAAGAAACAAAACCTATAAACTGTCAGCCAATGTAAAACCTGTGAATTCTGAGCCTTCCCCTACTCCTAGAGTAATCAAAGGTAAAAATATAATTGATTTTACTAAGCCTATATAGTAAGGTGAATGTATTGTACAAGACTTAACAGGGAAATGGGAATGCAGTTGTTTCTGTGCTTTAACATCCTAGTTCTTCAGTGGTTTCCTACTTCTGGGCATGCTTCTCTCTCATGGGTGAGTAGGAAGCAAATGTGACTCAGGCTCCCCATAATTCTCTTTTTGGTAATTAGCTTCCTGTGCTGGAAGAAATGCTGTATTTTGCATAGCTTGCTGGACAAACATCCTCTAGGAGAAGTCGCAGCATATAGCAGCTAGTGTGTACTCTGTTTCATGCTCTTTTTTTTTGGAAGTGAGTCTTGAGAAAAGTAACCTTCTGGGAAATAGTCAGATGTGCAGACAGAGAAAGACAGGCTGTGCACTAATTGTGGCTTCCTCTGCTTCAGGACTGATATGTAAATTGTGCAAATCACACTCATGGTTGTCAGTGATTTCCCAGCATGAGAAAGACAAGTTTAACACCCTAAAACTTTGTTATTATATTTCTGCGGCAAAATGGTCAAAATCTGGACACTTATTAGAAGAGAAAAAACCCAGTATTTAGGTTTTATATGTATTCATTTCAGCTTTTCATCCACTTGATAAATTGGAAACAAAGTCACAGATTCTGCGTGGTGACTTTGGATGGCCTGGCTAGAGAGAGGATATGTTTGTGCCCACAGGTGGATGCCTTTCACCCTCCAGGGCTGCACCAACCCCAGCAGTAGTGCAGCTTAGTAATGGCAGGCATGTAGCCTGAAGCCAAGTGCTGCAACCCCTTGTTCTACATTCGCTTTTTCAGATGGAAGGCTGTCTTCCAAACAAGCTTTGAAGTGGTACACTGGATCAAATGTCACCATTGCGCCTCTGCTTTGTTTCTTCTCGAGGGTCCAGAAACTGGTTCAGACCCTCATGTCTACAATTACAGGTTGGAGCCACCTCAGTGTGCTTTCTGGGCAGAGCTTCTCCAGAAGGTGCCTGGATCATTCTGTCGACCAGTCCCAAGTGTGGTACAAGGACATGGTTGGGGGATTGCTTCAAAATCAGGCTATTTCTCCTTACAAAACACTAATATAAACACAGCCTAAGCACGATGCCTTGCCTGACATGAACTCCCACCTTGGGTTTAGTCACTTTCCCTTGTCTAAAGAGCTCAGCAGCTGCTGCTGTTGCTGTTGCTGCTGGCACTTTCAGGGCACAGGGAGGATGACTGGACTGTGTTTCAGGGACCCCCAAATGTTAGATGGGAAATAAAGCTTTGTGAAGATAAACCATGAGGGGGAAGGAGGGTTAGAGACTGCCGAACCTTATTCCTCACACTTATGTAGAGAACAGCACAAAACAAATCCATTGAAGAGTGGACAACAACAAAAAAAAAAGAAGTGCTGGAAAGCATTGCAAGGTAATAGGTATTCAAAATCTATTGGAAGCAATGATAGTTCTTCCAATGACTACAAAGCATGTTTGACCAGTAGAACCTGAAGACATGGTAATATTTAAAAAAATAAAGCTTAATTTGAGCCAAGGAAGCACAGATGTAGCACTTTTTCCCCTTACAAGGACGCACAGTCTCTCAGCACTGATCTTGTTTGGATGCTGAGAGGTGGACAAACGCCAGGAACCATCCACCGTGCGTAACTGCCCAGAGGCTGATGTGAAGAAACAGAATGGAGAAGTAACAGAGCAGGTACAGTATATTTGTCTGACAAAATGAAAAAATGTATTGGGATATGCATTGTGAACAGTAATAATTTTATGAAGAGCTGGGACTTTTTTCCAGAATCGCCATTTTCTTAGAAGATCAAATGAATAGGTTAATTTTTTTGTTTGGTGTTTCTCATGTTTAGGTGTTCACTGTGTCCTTTGTTAGTTTTTAATTCTAGTGAAAAATTTACTGCTGTATCCTGAGTCATTCCCTGAAACTCTGCTGCTAGTATTTTTCCATGACTAAGGGAGAATTCCTTTTGATTATTACCTCATTTATCCTATAAAATTTTAATCAATAAAAATAGTATTCATTGAAACTGTGGGGAATATGCTAATTTTCAGATGCTACTAAACTCTTTAGAAGGATGTTCTTTTTCTACAGGAAACCATAATCCATATATTCCAATTGGAGAAAACTGATTGTTGCTTTTCTCTCACTCTATTCAATTCACAGAGGTGCCAATTTTCATTTGGAAGTGATGATGGGCACATAGAGAACCGTGATGAGAAACAGGCAGCTTGAAAAGGGAGGTTTATGTTGGTTGGGGTTTTTTTGTGTGTTGGGATAGTGTAAAGCTATACTGAAAAAGAAACTTCAAGACAGGAAAACACTAGAAAAACAACCTTTGGCATTTTTTCCCCTTCTAGTTGTGAAGTTGTCTAACACTGCCAGCCCTGTGTAGTAAAAAATCACGAGGGAAGCCTCTCAAATATACAGTATTTGATTTTCACGTTGCATTTCCATTCATAGTACTTTTCTCTTGGTTTTGCTAGACCTTAATATTTATGGGTTAAGACCTTCACCTACTGACTCTGCATAATTTTGCTCTTAACTGAATTGGTAGAGTCTCAAGCTCTCTTTTACTTAAAGTCAAGAAAGCCGCCATGAGAGATCTCAGTCCATCACACAGGTGGTTCAGCAGGAAGATGTGCTCAGGCAGATAGGTTTGCACTCGCTTGGGTATGACATTGCTCATCCTTTCCCTCTGCCCTCATTTAGACAACATCTGTGCTTGTCCCTCACAGGTGGACAGTGAGGTTGCTTTTTCCTTCTCCTCTTCATGGCTGTGGGAGGAAGAACGGTGAGATATTTGTTGATACACAAAATATTTAGCCACCAATCATTTCTGTCCAGTCCCCAGCATTAACAAGAAAACTTCACTGTTATGTGGGCAAACACCAGAGGTTCCTATCTTTTCTGCCAGCTAGTTTTCTAGTCTCCTAACAGTTTCACTACGATTTCAAGTATCTTTCCACCAGTAATATCACATTTGCAAGGGACTACCCCACGGGAGACTGCTTCACTGCATAGACTGGTTTGAAGCTGGTCTGGAGGGGTGCTGGGGTGTAGACCTTCATCACTGAGGTGAAAATACAGTAATTTAGACTAATTTTCTAATGTCCTGTTTGGACTACTCTTCCAACTCTCATTCCATGGAGCTTTTAGCAAGATGCTGTGATGAATGGAGATGTATTGCCATCCTCCCAGGGACAGGTTACATGTGTGCACTCACAGATTTAGGACTAATGCAACTGAAGGGAGTCAGACTTCTCAGGCTTCTCTGACCTACTGAGTTCCATATTTTTCCCTTGTATTTTAGCACACATAAATATCTCATGGTAAAAGAACTACTCTATCTCTTTTAGAGTACCCCATCCTCTTCATTATTCACTATTTTATAATTTTTTTTGAATGCTATAATAACCAGAACACCCTTCTGTGGCCTCCACTTCCTTCTGATTTGCTGCATTTTATATCTCTAATATAAGCATATTTCCAAGCAAGTGTGTATTAAAATATGTGAGAGACCATAACATATCAGATAAGTGGCCCTGAATGAGCTCCCCAAGAAATTATTTGTGTTAGCACCTGAAGTACTATTACAGGCATTCAGTGTTAAAAACTTACCCATATCAACCTGCATGCTGAATGAAGAGCAATCACACAAACTAATGCAGATGTGTGACAAGGTTTTTTTCTTCTGCTCTTCTTGGACCCTTCTCTCCAATCTGCACAGTAGAAGGATGCTTCCTTGAAAAAAAGTGCTCTTTTTGACTGACATTTCAGGAAGGACCTAATTCCTCCCCTCCTCTGGGCTGGAGAAGAGTAAAATTGTCTCCAGTTGGATTTGCATTTGATATCTGAGGTGCTCCAGGATCACTGAACCTGAGAGAAATGCTGCAAAATGCTGTGATGAAGAGTCACTCTGCAAGTTTTGGCTTCTGTATGGAAACAGAAGGCTTTCAGGGCTGACCCTGGGGGACACTGGTGCTGTACAAACACCCAGTCAGAAGGTGGTTTCTGTCCCAAGGTGCCTAAGGAAGAACCAGAGGACAGACATCAAAAGACAGACTAAAAGGCAGCTTGCACATGGGCCGGTTGCATTTCAAAATGTTGTGACGTTGCACACTTCTCTCTATTTGTTTTGGCAAAAAATGTGAATTGGGCTTCTACTAGTGGTGAAATCACACATAAAAAAATCTAATGAGAAAAGTCCAAATTTTATTAGTGATTTTTTTTTTGTTTACATGGTCCATGGACTTAAACAGTAGGAAAATTTATACTGAGGACTTCATTTATGTCTCACACCAGTATTTGGTAACTGCACAACTTCAGGGCAAAGTGTAAATTGGCATTGTCATGACACCAAAAGACCTGCAAACAAACGTGCACATGTGTGCACATGTGTTCAGCTGTCTCAAGCCCTTCTCACAAGCACTCATTTGCTGGTGTTTTTTTAAACTTTTTCTGTGTCAAAGCTCTGCTTGTTTGAGGAGAGGAGAAACTTTAAGTAAAGACCGGGAAAAAAAATTCACATTTAATTTGGGTGAAATTAAATGTACATGTTTCTCACTATCCAGACTGCAATACCACAAAGGTGTCTTTCACTTTTCATTTACTGCTCCAGCAACCACAGTGAGCGAGCTCTGTCTGTGCAGGAGGGAGGTGCAAACTCAGTCTTGTCCTCAGATACAGCTTTTCAGATGCCCAAGTCAACAGTGAAACAGCACAAACCAACACACCCAACACCACTGTTTCCTGAAGAGGGTTTATTCCATGTCCCTTAATTCCAAGCAGGATAATATAAGACTTGGCTGAGTGAAACCAGCACAGCAACAGTCTGCAGTGTGCTGTTGCTGCTGGTACATGTCTGAATCCCACCATACTGTGCTGCCCTGGACCAGTTTTCTCTGTCATTGTGATGCTCAACACTTTAGACTCCTGTACGTGTCAGTTAAGGAACAAAGACCTGAGATTTTTACACTTTTAAATGCAGGGAGGTGCCCCACTTGAGTACCCTGCACTATTCCTCACAATACTCAAAAAAAACCTGAAACACTTTTCAGCAGAGATGCACCTCACCCTCCAAAAATTACTTCCTATAAATGCAGAGCTGAGGAAATTGTGAGAAAGCAGCTGGAACTGGGGAGAAATGTGTGTACAGGGGAGGCAGATGGGACTACAGCTGTGTGCATCTACACAGTGTAGTGGGGGTTTAGTGAGGACTTATGTAGCACAGATTTACCTGGGCACTGAGGGAGTGGAAGGTAATTAGGGTTTGCCTTTCCTTATTTTCCCTCCCCCATGCAGTGTCACGTGCTCTGTTGTGATGGTGGCAGATCTCTTCCCTTAGCCCACACTCTCTTCTTTGCTGCCTTCCCCGTCTTGTGGAAACTGCAGCAAGGGTAACTTTCCCTTGTTTCTCAGTTGTGAACAGAACTGGAGGGGACACCAAAGGGAGATGTACAAAGTGCATTGAACTTCTGCTGCATTGTTTGCGTTGCCTGTGTTGAACACACCCATATAATCAGGAAAAATAAGATCTGAATGTAAAAGAAACACAGAAAACAAGAAACTATTCTTTAAAACCCCAGCCATAACAGTGATTTTCAGCCTTAAGCATTGTATCTTTTTGTGCATGTGTGTATTTTGGACTTTTTGTTAATATTTTACTGACATCTTTGGTATTTCTTTGCCTTTGTTTTTTTCAGGGAGAGAGAAACATTTGCCATGAATTTGACTCTGTACTAGCAGTCTTCATCAGGCATTCAGTCTGCTTCTGGATATGCTTTAAGTTGGATTAGCTGTCATGTCTGCAAAGTATTTTTGGCATCTAATTCAGATTGCAAACACATGCCTCAAAGGAGCAACTCATAGAAAAGCTTCAGACAGTCATGAATAGACAGGCATAATACACATGTAATCTTATGCTCTTTTACCCTATCATATGCAACCAATACAATAATTCACTCAGAGGAATTCTCCCTTCAAAGGGAAGTTTTACTGCTAATCTAAATCATTTTACTCTATGAAGACGAACCTTTCTGAAACATACAGCAACATGGAACATGTAGAGCATTGCCGGCACAGACACCAAGCTTAAAGGCTCCTGGCTATGGCCAGCACTGTGTGCTGCCAGAACCCAGCCAGCAGGCACTGCAAAGCCACCAGGCCTGGCATCTTGCAGGATGTCCTGGAGCAATGCCCTCACCTTGCCACAGTTTGTTTTGGCATGTGCTGCATGGCGATGGCCACAGGACAGACAGGAGACCCCACTTTGCAACCACTCACAAACATCCCCTGTGTGAGAAAAAAACAGCAGCAGAGAAAATGTCAGCAGGAGAGGTCAAGGGGCAACGAGAGGGCTGCACTTTCCAGCTGAGCATGGGGCCAGGGGTGCGCTGTGCGTGCCACTTGTTCTTCACAAACTTTCTGGAGAGAAGCGAACTACTCTGGCCCTGGCCTTGGCTCTGGGACTGCTGATCCCTCTGGGGATAGCTTGGGAAAGCACTGTGGGAACTCATGGAGAGCCTCTCTTTTTGCACTTGGAGTCCTGTCTGGCTGTGCAGGAGGGAGAAAGGCTGGCCGTGGGGCTGTTCCACTCCAGGGACCCCAGTCTGGGATGAGGCCTCTCTGCTGCGCAGTGACCATGATGGTCCCTGGGAGAGGCCCGCTGTGCTATGCACTGCTCTCCCACAGGCCACAGCCAGAGCTCCCTAATGAAAACTCAGGTTTCCAAAAATGGGACAGTTAAATCCCTCCGAAAAGCGTTGCTGCTGTATCACCCACCACAACAGGGGAGCAAACAACCAACACACAGGTACACACTCCCATGCAAAAGCACGGCGCAAGACAACTGAAGTCTTACACTTGTGTGATAATGATTTCCTTTTCCTTCCTAATCCTTTTCCATTTCCTCTAAGAATCACATCTGAGTTCTGCTGAATTTACTGATTAAATAACACAAGATAAACCAATCAAACACTTCCATTTACCTTTAAAATCCAGCCTTTATTATCTTGCAAAAAAAGTGGTACCCAGCCACCCCAAGCTATGCAGGAGCAGATGAGATGGCCTTGGGGCAGGGGCAACACACCCAGTCCAGAGTCTCAGGAGGTCATGTCCCCTGGCCAGGGCAGTAACAGCCTGCAGCTGGATCCACCTGCAGGTCCTCTCCAGTCCTGACACACCTGATGAATCATAGAATCATAGAATGACCTGAGTTGGAACAGACCCACAAGGATCATCGAGTCCAACTCCTACCCCTGCACAGGACAACCCCAACACTCCCATATGTGTTTGAGGGCATTGTCCAAATGCTTCTTGAATATCGTCAGGCTTGGTGCCGTGACTGCTTCCCTGGGGAGCTGTTCCAGTGCTCTACCACCCTCTGGTTGAAGAACCTCTTCCTGATATCCAACCTAAACCTCCCCTGACACATCTTCCTGCCATTCCCTCGGGTCCTATCTTTGGTCACCAGAGAGAAGAGATCAGCACCTGCTGGTTCTCCTTCCCTTGTAAGAAAACAGTGGACAGCTATGAGGTCCCCCCTCAGTCTCCTCCAGGCTGAACAGATCAAGTGACTTCAACCTCTACTCATATGATTTCTCCTCCAGAACCTCCACCAGCTTTGTGGCTTCCTCTGGACAGTCTCCAGTAGCTTGGCGTACTTTTTATGCTGTGGCGCCCAAAACTGAACACCATATTCGAGGTGGGGCCGCACTGGTGCAGAGTAAAGTGGGACAACTACCGCCCTCAACCAGCTGGCAGAACCTAAGCCATAAAGTCTGTGAGAAACAAGCCCTGCAGCTTTGCTGCCCTGAGAGAGGTGCGTATTTGCACTCACTGTCTGCCTCCATATATGTGCATGTGTATAATAAAGGATAAATGCTGTGAACTGTACCTAATGAGATGCTGAATGCTGTGCCTCATGGAAGTTCTGCAAATCCTGTATGTTGAATTAACTTCTCACATTAAGTACCATAGTAAAGCCAAAAGGTACATGCAAGCAAAATGATTAGTAATCAAGTCTAAAAATAACTACTGAAATAGAAATCTGAAAAAGAGAGCTGCAGGATTGCTTTCTCCCTGTGGAAGCACTCAGGGTTGCAAATTATTTTGGTTGTTATCTCTGCTGAGAGAAGCCAAGCTTCCCTAGGCCTAAAATAGCATTCTGGCCAAAGTGCAGATGGACCACCTGATGAAAAAGGTTTCACTCTAAAACAGTTCAGCTCAAGCAAGTACCATGGGCAAAGGGAAGAGAGGGCATTGCAGCTTCATGAAGAAGATCATGGTAAGGCGAAGACTTGTGAGCTACAGCTGCAAAAATCATCACAGTACCAGAGAGAGAAAACCCAGCAGTAGAGAGGCTGGTCACAGTCTCCTCCAAAGTGCTGCTGTCTTTGCTTAAAAGCAAGGTGCTTCCTATGCTGCGAGATGTTGCAGGATCCTGCCCACAACAAAAATACAAATTGGGCTCAAGATCCTTCCTTCACTGCCTCAGCTCCAAAAAAAGATCTATAAGACCGTCAGTGGTAAAAATCCTTACCTCCCTTCTGAAGGAAGGAGGATCTTCCCAGACAAGAGGTTGACTGTACTGCTGGAAAGAAAGAGATTTGATTAAATGAAACATGGAGAGGAAGGATGAGACAGAAATTCACAGCAGACACCCTACAATCTATTTGTCTTGCTGTAAGACAGCTCATCTGTTAAAGTGGGTAAAACCAAAGATACAGGTAGGAGCTTCAGTGTTGCTTTTCCTTGCTCTGCCTTTGCCAGTACTGAAGAGTCTTCGTGGGTAGCAGAAAGGCTGCGGAGGGGGCTCCACACCTCATGCTTCCTGCCAAGCCCAGAGGTGGCCAGGGGAGAGGTGTCTATGTGATGACACTACTGGTAAGCATTTGCCAGGATGTTTAAGCTTCTTTATGTGACCCCGCTTTGCCTGTTTGGTCAAGCCAAATCTGTGGCTATTTTAATTTCCAGACAGCTGGGAGACACGTATTGGCCAGTTTTACCCTTCGGAAATTGCCATAATAACAATGTTTTGCCTTCAGAGAGTCCTCTGTCTTTTCCTTAAGAAACCTGGCCAAGATGCTATTATGCCTAGCAAAGAAGATCTCCTAGGGGTTGTTGTGTGGACATTAAGCACATCAATGAACACACCAAAGGCTAGCTTGGGTCTGCAGGGCTCTGACGCCTTCCCTACTCCCAACCCCTTTCCAACTGGTTTTAACCATGAAGGAATTTATTTCAATATTTGATCTAAGATGGGTCATGGAAAAATGAACAAGTGGAAGTTTGATCAAAATCTTTCAAGAAGAAAAAGGGATGGTTTGTGCAATTGCTGAGTTTTTTCAACTGGTGCTGAAGACTAAGTCTAAGTATTTATTCATCTCTGGGCACAATGGGTCTCCTGACATCTGTAGAAATTTCTGAAATTTCACTCCTCTTCTTACTTGATTGCAACATTGATTTTCTGCGAGTCTGTTCTTTATAGTGAGATTAATTTATTATTTAATTTTACGTGCCTGTGACGAAGACAGCAGAGTCTCCTAATCTGTGGCAAACAAAATGCTGTACTTTTATTCTTTATTTTTTTCCTTAACCCTATGTCTGGGCAATGTGATAAATGTGGAGAAGATACTATCAATCCTGTTTGTCCTCTCTCCTAGTTTGATCTTTTGGGAGGGGTATCTGGAAGACTACATTCATCCAGACTCAGACTTCTTCTCTCACACTCTGGATGAAAAGCTATTAGAAGAATTGCTCCATTTACTGAGATAGTTATCTGGCTGAAGACAAGAAAACAAAGACAGCAAGTGAAAATAGTGATGGAGAAATTATAGACACTCTAAAGAAAAGGAAGAAAAGTAAGGAGAGCTTCCAAAGCAGAAGCCAAGTTGAAAAACTGGAGGGAAAAGTTAGAAAATACAGAGTAAAGAGGAATGACTCACTGAAATCCAAAGGATCACTTCAGTCTCCCAGGACACAATTTTTAACACACCAGGTTCTAATTTGTTTCGATACTCTGGGACAGGAGCGGAGTCAAAAGGCCCTGACCTCACCTATACGAACTGTCGAAGGTATTAGAAGAGCATTAATTTAAACACAGATTTCAAAGTTAGAGAAGCCATGGAGTAAAGAGGCTCCACACAGCCTGCTCCTGGCTTCCACTTTGTACAACCCATGACTTCTGAAGAGTTCATGATCCAAAGTTGCAGCCTCCATCCATGAGAAAAGGTAACAGTTGAGACAGAACAGTGTAGAGAGGCAGTGCAAATGAGCTTCACCTGAACATGTGTTTATGGGTTCAGCATTTAGGGATTCTCTGTAGCACCAGAGGGGCATTTCTGATGGGATTTATTTCATTTTAAAGACTAAGGAAGTAAGTCAGATGAATCCCTCCCTGAAAGAACCTTCTTCCTCCACACTGATTACAAAGGCAGCTGGGGGTGACCAGCTCTTACATAGCCTTCCTCTTCTTGAAACAGCATATTTCCTGTATGTCTGTAGTAAGTACAGTGGAAGGTATCACACCAAGAGAAGTTTATGTACCCACAGTAGCACTACATGGAAAATACAGTTTGATGAAGATTATTCCATTTCTTACAGGGGAATAAAGACTATTTTGAATGGCTGCCAACAAGTATTCATACTATCACAAAGGTATCATCTCATATATGGAAAGAAATCTAGTATATCTCATCCTCCACACAATGCCAGGGAGCATTGGCTACTGTGTGTGTATTTCAAACATTAAAAAAATAGACTGTTCTTTAGGAAATTCTAAACATTTCATAAATTCATCCTTTCATAGGTAAGTATTTCACACAAACTGCACATGTTGAAGCTCAAGAGTCTGACAAACTCTGTGGAGTCCCAAAAGTCCATGATATCCAACTGGTATTTTGGGGTATGCTGTCTTCTCATTGAGCTTCACTGGGACAAAACCTGTAGCTTGTTTTTTTCACAGAACTGTCAGAGCACACAGCTTTTGGTTATCTTCCCAAAACATAAGACAGCTCTAGGATCATGTGGTGGACAGTATCTCTAAAGCACAATGGAGGGAACAATTTTAGCTCATGATGGAGGGACTGAGGCATTAGACTAAAGCCAAGAAGTGAGCTTCTTCAAGAGAAACTTTGAGCTTCTTTGCTCATGCACATCCCCAGTAGTAGCTCAGTTGCAATGCTGCGCATCAGGTATACAGGGGCACAGGACAGAAGAGTCTCTGACACCACTCTCCAAATATGGAAGATCAAGATCTAACAGCAAAAGAGTGTGAAGTATACATCAGATTTGTGAAGTTCACATTTTGAGTAGGAGATTTCCTAGGTCTGTTATTAGCCCAGGACAGACTATAACAACTACAAATCCAAATTTGTGTATGTTGGGTTATTATACTTACAAAACCAAGGAAGTGGAAGAATGAGGTTTACAGGTTTTACTTGCATTTGAAATACACAAAGAAAGCAGTGCCATCATATATGTTTGTCATACACTGACTTGGATAACCGTATTGGTGTTTTTGTTAACTAATGCTTGTTTTGTGTTTCTCAAAATATTCATCTGTGTACAGGAAGATTTCCATGCAAATGTAAGGAGGTCAACAAATTACTGTTCTCACCTTTCAGGAAATTATTTCTATAAAACTACTACAATATGGTTGTGTATGGCTGTACACTCCCATCCTATACACTTGATATATTGATTGATAATAATATAATATGCAAGTTCATATTGAGATATGCAGGCATTAACACATGAAATTAACACACTCCGAATACTCTACTGAATTCAAGTTTTTTTTAAATCTTCAAAATGTAATAAAAAGGGGAATATTATTTTGTCAGTTCAGAGTGCTTCTCTTCTCATTCTACTGCCAGAACTGGCAAATTACAGGAATTAACATTCCTTGGTGAGATCTGCTTTACTCAAGCTAAACAGACACCTAAGATAATAATTTCACATTCATGTGTGATAAACACTTGAGGAACGTGCATTTGCCAACATCAAAGAAGGAACCAAGCTACACAGTTCTCATCGGCAACTTCCAGGCTCTGTCTCTACACCACCAGCAATGGTCAGGAAACCCTGCTGCAGGCAAGCAAGCGTTTTCTCACAACACTTGCCACTCACCATCCATACCCCAGTCATTTACCCAAAGCAAAACACTCTGCCCTATTTGCCATATTCCTCCTTCAGCAACACTCACAGTGTACTTCTGCATGTGGCTGTACAGCAACATTGCAAAACACTGTAGGAAATGTCTTCTGTGTGTTTGGAATACTCCATCTGGGAAGTTAAGTCCTGATACTTTTTCAAGCAAAGAGTTTGATCCTGAGTGCATTTAATGACTCCACCGTCTTCAGCTCCTTGCTGTTCCTTTTAAAATGACTCAGGGAAATTCCCATAGACTTTCTTAGGTTACCACTACTGCCACTGCTGCAGAGAAGTGATGGCTGCAGATGAGCTTCTGGTCTGATGTGATGTGGCCTGTGTTTAACTGGTTTTTATTTCTGCTTCTCTGACTGTATTCACAGTGTAAAATAGGTCACTGAGCAAATGATAAAAAGCATTGTTTGGGGTTTTTTTTCTGCAGATACTCAATACCTGTGTTCTTACAGTCTTGTTGACAGCTTTCCTTCCCTGAGCCCTGGCTTTGAGGGTGCGAAACACTTCCAGTATTTGACCAAAGTCAGTGCACAAAATATACACTGTCGTTTCCAGATGCTGAATTTCACACAAGCACTCCACAAGCATCATCTTCTGCTGATCCCAGATAGTCACCAGCCCTCAGAAGAACTGAGCTTGCTCTACCTCCTATCTGAGATGCCATGGAAATAAACACTGCAAAACTGGCTGGTCATGCAGGCACTGTTGTGTCAGCATGTAGTAAATCCTGTGAGGAAACATTAATTCTGTACAAAGTACAGTTTGAGTCAGGAGCCAAAAATAACGTGTTTTGGTATCTGTTCATGCAGTTAGTCCTGTTCAATGATGCAAGAGGTCAATAAGGAAAGTATAGCAGCCACAAAAATTCCATTTTTGCTGACAAATCAGTGATTTTTTTTAAAATATGTTTCTGGGTACTCAAACTCAAATTCATTCTTGTGGATAACTTAACCAAAGGAGTGCCCAGGTATCTTATGGGCTTGCTCCTGAGTGTGTTTGTCCAATGTAAAAAAGTTCATTCTTTGGACAATCCACTGCACAGTGTGTGGTTTATTGTTCATTATTTGCTTTGATTTACGTTTTGTTATTTGCCTTTGGAAACCCATTTCTCAAGCTAGGCTGGTTAATATTACAGTTCCCCATAACTCATGATCTTTTTTTAGCTACTATTGACATGATGCGCTTGGAAATAGTGATTCCATCCCACCTCAGCAGAATCCCGTTCTCATGTCACCCACACACTCCTCCACCACCCTTCCACTAATGCACCTCTCCATGTTCTCCTTAGGGATGGATAGTGTCACCTCCCACTCTCAGATGGCAGCTACCCAAGAGACTGAGGGCCTCGGCACAAAAAGCAAAGGCTAGTTCCTCAAAATGGTGAGGGACCTCCTTTCCAGCCAATGTCCACACAGTTGTCCCCAGGCCGTGTCAGTAAGACACTTTCTCCCCCCGCAGGCAGCGGTGGCATAGCCCCCCCAGCCCCTAGGGGGAAGACAGGCCTCGTGGGTGCTTAACGCCTTTTCCAGTCTCTCTCCTTCATCCTCTGTCAAGACACCCGACCTTTCCTTTACTGAGGGTCCCCCCCCTCATGCCTCCTTCTTCCCATCCCATTCTCCGAAGGGGTGTGACAGTGACGGCAGGGGACTCAGCCTAGCATTTACCACCCGACACAGCTCTCCCTCCGGAGCCCGGCTCTTCGTGGTGACCCCGGGGACCCTGTCCCGCAGGACACACGGCGGTGGGTGGTGCACCCCCGCAGCCCCAGGGAGAGGCTCCCCCTGTCCCCCCGCGTCCCCCGAGCCGCCGGCAGCGCGTACCCCGGCGGCGGCAGCGTTTCTCTCCCTCCCGGCACCGTTTTCGTTTAGCGGCGACGGCTTCGAGATAGGGAATATACGAGAAGAATTTCCCCTATTAAATTAAAAAAGAAAAGAAGTGGGATCGAAAAAGACAGGGGAGGCCAGTTAAAACTCTGGGATTAAAGGTCTGTGCTAGCTTCAGGCGCTCATAAAACGGCCTGAAGGATGCTATTTTCCTGCAGTCTGGGTTATTTCAGCCCACAGTTGCACAACAAACCATTTAAACATTTCAGCACAAAACACATTCCATTGTTGGGCTGCACATTAAATAGTGTTATTCGCTTTGAAGTTTTTGTCTAATGGCTCTAAACTGAAAGAAAATGTTTTCCTATTACTTAATTCAATCATAGCGAAGAGGCTTGGTAAAAAGCCCACGGATTTTGCCCAAAGTGTGACAGAGTTCTCTTTGTGTTTGCTTATCCTCTGCTGTCACACACTTTAATTCGCCTCTCTTTATCTGGCATTCAAAACTTTCTTCAATGACATTCAATAAGGTCCAGCGGCTGGAAAAAAAAACTGGTTATTTTTTTGGATATTCTTTCCCAGTAGCTTTGGGCTTGGTGTGCATTCAGGAGCTGTTAACCCTTTGCCTCCCTGCGGCTCGGAGCCCTGGGGTTCAGCCCCTGGGCAGCAGGAATCCCTCGGGCTAAGGCTAAAGCACAGCCCCCTCGCTGGCTGGCCACTTCTCAGCGGGGAGAGCTGCCCCTTCCCGGGCGCCAGCTCCGGCGGAAAATGTTTTAAATTATAAGTTCCTTAAAACCGACACGGAATAAACAAAAAAATTCCAAACCCCATTAACGCTTTCAGGGGAAGGACATTTGGAAATCCGTTCTAAATCATTGCGGGACTGAGTTTTTACCAGCATTCATTATTGTTCGTTCTGCATTTTTCACCATTTATTTAGGCGCGCGCACACACACACGTTACTGGGCTCGGGAATCAACAGCAAAACTCCCGTATGCTTTAGGGAGTAATGCGACTGCGGGTAAAAACAACCTCTATACAAGCCAGAGACATGAGAATACACTGCTTCCAAGGCTTTTCCTTCCCTTCATTCGAAAAAGTCTAACTGTTTTCGAAGCGAACAGGTTACTACAGGGAGACATTTCCTCACATTTTGACGGCAGTCGGTGGGTGCGTTTTCTTTTTTCCCCGTATATTAAACGGGAAAAAAATATATCCTGCTGCACAGGGTTTTTTTCTTATTTGTCAGTATTCCTTATTCACCTACAAAATCAGCAAGCTGCGGAGAGCGCAGCGCCGGGAGCTGCTGCGCGGGGAAGTACCGCTACACTGCTACTCAGACGAACGCCCAGAAAGTAAGCTTTAGATTCACTGGAAGTTTTGCAGATCATAGCATCGTAGAATCATAGGATGGTTTGTTTTGGAAGGGACGTTAAAGCCCATCCACGTCCAAACCCCACCGCCATGGGCAGGGACGCCTTCCACTAGACCAGGCTGCTCAATATCCCATCCAACCTGACCTTGAGTCCTTGTGCTGTGATATCCAGATATCGCTCGGTGTGCTAATTCTCACCCTACGGGAGAAATAAATCTTTTCCCTGTCGGTCCCCGTAGGGAACTCCCTGGAGATGCGGGGTCGGAGCTGCCGCAGGTGGAAGGCTAACGGTGGGATGTTCTAAAACATTCTAAACCAGGTACGAGGAGATGCGGAGTGTGACGAGAGCACCTCCTGCCTCTGCGTGGGCACCTGGGCACGGAGTAGCCCCTGCGTGCCAGGGTTTCTATCCGGGCGCGATTGTGGCGCTCCCTGGCAACTCTCCGTGCCCAGGTGCCCACGCAGGGTTATGCCTGCTGGTGGAGCACCGGTTGGTACCTCTCGGTGGCCGGAGGTTGGCGGCAGGGATGGGCGGCAAGTCCCAGCACCGGGTTGGGGACAAAGACTATCCCCGCGGCTGGGGACAGCAGCGACCACAGAAACGGTGCCAAGGGGACAGAGAGAGGCTGGTGGGGATGGGTGTCTGACCTGGTGTCACAAGTGGGAAAGGCACCGAGCGCGGCTGCAGCCGGCAAAATAAACACAGGGGAGCAGGCTGAAGGCTGGGCTGGAAGCGCAGGAGAGCGATAAAGAGAAAGAAAAGAATATTAAATCGCGAGAGAATGAGAAAATAACCCCGCCAAAGGGAGAGGAGGGGAGAGGCCGCCTGCTTCGGCGTGGGTGGGGTCGACAAGAATAGAGTACATTATGCAGTTCATTTAGTTAACAAGGGAAATAATGAGGGAGCGTGCGGCGTGAATGCCAAGAGAAGCGGCACAGAAAGCCCATTGAGCGCCGCGGCGCCGCCATCACGCGGCGCGGGTGCTATTTAAGGCGGGCGGGCGGGTGCCGTTCAGCACCACTCGCGCTGGCCAGCGGCGCCGCGCGGGGCTGCGCGGGGGCTGCGCGGGGCCATGCCTCGCTCCTTCCTGGTGGACTCGTTGGTGCTGCGGGAGGCGGGTGAGAAGAAGGGGGAGGGCAGCCCGCCACCGCCGCTCTTCCCCTACGCCGTGCACCCCTCGCACCCGCTGCCCGGGCTGCCGGCCGGCGCCTGCCACGCGCGCAAAGCCGGGCTGCTCTGCGTCTGCCCGCTCTGTGTAACCGCCTCCCAGCTGCACCCGCCGCCGCCCGCCATCCCCCTCATCAAGGCGTCCTTCCCCCCCTTCGGCTCCCAGTACTGCCACTCGCCCCTGGCCCGCCAGCAGCACTCCGTCTCCGCCGTCGGGCACGCTCCGGCCCTCTACCAGGGCGCCTACCAGCTGCCCGACCCCCGGCAGTTCCACTGCATCTCAGTGGGTAAGGGGGGCACACCTTGGGGGTTAACGGGAGTGCATGCTTGCATGCTGACGGGGGTCTCTGCGGGGAGGTGATGGAGATCCCGGGGTGCGTGGCGGGGAGGATGGACTCGATGCTCCTTGTGGGTTCCTTCCAACTCGGATCATTGGTTCTGTGATTCTGTGACCCTGCCGTAGGTGCGTTGCGTAGAGGGGCCGTCCAGGTCGTACGGGGCGCCCCGGCGCCTCGTTGTGCCGGTGTCCCGGAGAATGTGCGGGATGCTGCCATCCGCCGAACATACAACCCGGCAGCCCCTGGTCTTTTCCCCGTCCTCTCCAGGGCAGGGAGGGTCTCGGGCGACTGGGGAAGGCAGGGAGAGGAGGGTAGGTGCGGGTGCTACAGGTCCTAACGCTGGGCTCCTCTCCGCAGACAGCACGTCCAGCCAGCTGCCCAGCAGCAAGAGGATGCGCACCGCCTTCACCAGCACGCAGCTCCTGGAGCTGGAGAGGGAGTTCGCCTCCAACATGTACCTCTCCCGGCTGCGGCGAATCGAGATCGCCACCTACCTGAACCTCTCCGAGAAGCAGGTGAAGATCTGGTTCCAGAACCGACGGGTTAAGCACAAGAAAGAAGGCAAAAGCGGCTCCCACCGAGGCGGGGGGGGCGGCCACAGCTGCAAATGCTCGTCCCTTTCCACCACCAAGTGCTCGGAAGATGATGAGGACTCACGCATGTCTCCATCCTCTTCGGGGAAGGACGACAGAGGCCTCGCAGTCACCCCCTAGCCCCCCGCACGCCCACCCGGGCTCCCAGGAACTGTGGCGAGAGCAGGAAGGGGCAGTCCCGACTGCTCCGGTGCTGACGTGCACCTGAAGGATTTTATACCATTTTGTATAATCTGTGTAATTTTCGAAGAACTTTCTCTCCTTTCTAGACCCCCTCGGCCAGTGGGGGCGGGTATCCGTGCCCCCTGTTGTAAATAAACCGCTCCCTAGGACCCCAGGCGTCCCCCAGTAGTGCTGTGTCACTTGTGTGCCCACAGGTGCAGACCTGGCTCCTCGCAGAGCTCTCCCCGCACCGGGAGAGGCGCGAATGCTGCGCGGCAGCCTGGAGAGATACTGCCCCGGGGTTCCCTCCTGTAATTCGGCGGTGTCTGGAAGCCCATTGATGGGAAGGGTCTGGAGCTGAATTATTACCTTTTTTCTTTATTTTATTTTTGTTTTAAATTTAAGAAATTGTTCTCGATTTCGTTTTGATTTCGTCGCTGTCGGCCGCGCAGCTGTTGGTTGTATCGTTCCGTCCTCCCCCGCCGGGAGATATTTATTTATTTATTTATGTGCAGAGAAACCACGATGGCGATGATAATAATGCTAACAATAAAATCTCGTTGGTGGTTTATTTCCCTCCCTTTCCGCAGCAGGCTCTGTGTCCGCGGGCGTGCGTCGGGAGCACGGTCTCTCTCCGTCCCTTTCACCCGCTCCAGGACTCTTCCCTTCTTCGGGAAAGCGCTAGGTATCACTGTCCTGGGGGCTCTCTCGGTTCTCCTTGTGAAGCTAAAGGTCGGACTGGAGTCTGACTTAGCTGAACACCTTTCCCCTCCCACCACACCTCTTTTCTTCCCATCCACAAGCCTGCGAGAGGGTGACGCACCTTTTGTGCACACCTGTACATACGGTGAATATAAATACGGGTCTGGTCACCCACTGCCCGTGCCCGTCCTGCTGGGGCTCCTGCCTGCACCTCTAGGCTCCGGCCTCACAGCACCCCCGACAGCGCTTTTGCCGTCGGGGAAGGGGAGCTCCCGTTTTTATGCGCGGAGAGATCCTCGACGGAAAAGCAACCGACAGATCCCGCAACCCCTAGGGATGCCTAACTCAGGGGTGAAGGACCAGCATCTGCTCCTAGAGGGTGCGTGACTCCTAGGACCCATCCTCTCCTCTTCCCACCGCCGCTCCGTTTGCGCATGGAAAAGCTCTTTGCGTGGGACTCCCCTGCTCCCCCCGGGCTCATAGTGCCCTGCAGCCACCCTCCCTGCATCGGCAGCCGATGTCGCAGGCGTCCCCGCGGGGCTGCACACGCTGGCCTAGTGGGTTTCGTGCCCCAGGGTCGCTGGGCTGCCTGCTGTCCCTGCCGGCACAGGGACGGGTCCTGCTTTTCCATCCCGGAGCAGGTCCGAAATAATCGAGGCCACTGGGAAAAGTCAGGAATGGCGGTATCATCCCTCACGCGATCCCGCGAAATCCCTGTGGAAAAGTTCCACACAAGTCTATACGTGGGTTCAAGTCGGTGTGGGGAGTTGCGGGTTTGAGATCCCCGGGCACCAAGGTTGAAGGCAGAGCTGGTAAAATTGCCGCTACCGGGACATCCTCAAGTCCTGTTTATAAAACAAACCTGTCACACCCTGCTTTTCCCAGGTTCCTGCAGCTCGTTCTGTAGTTGTGGGGCTGGGAGACCTACAGGCTCGTACAGCTCCCCATGGGCTAGCAAAGAGCACAACCACGAAGACCATGGTAAACCGTGGACATATCTGGACACCCCAGGATGATGCGAGGCATAGGGATCCCTGGGGATGTGGCAGTGCGAGACACGCACAAGGCAGTACCCATGCTCTGCTGTGACTGTCCTGATTTATGTTCCTTCTGGCTGGAAGATGGCAAGGGCTTGGTGATATTAGGCAGTTACCAAACCATCAGGTTTGGGACCTGAGGAAAAAATGTTTGGTTTGCTCCTTTCCTTGGTGACCTGCCTTCATCCACTGCCTCCTGTGACCCTTAGACTTCTGGTTTCTCCCTCCTTGCTTCCTGCTCTGTTGGCTCCTCACATCACCGAGCTGAGATGGAATGACCAGGCTAGCTAGTGATTAAGACACTCCCTGGGCAGTATCTTTCTGGCTCCTTTTCCCATGTTTATTGGGGATGAACCTGGCAGATGAAGGCCTTGCTAGAAGAGTCAGTCAGTGACACTTGGTGCTTGGCCCCGTGATGTACCTTGTATGTCCCTCCTTCCCCAGTGCCCCAGTTCCAACAGGAAAGATCCCCCAGGAGATCCTAACTGGCTCAGCAGGGCCCTGAAGTCTCTCCAGTCCTCACCTCCCTTCCTGCCTACCCGCTTGTTTTGGGAAGTCATTGCAACACAGAGAGACAGAAGCAGCCTAATGTGGGTTTACCAAGGGGTCTGGCATCTGCTTTAACAGGGGGTCAACAAGCATCCATAGAGGGGTGTGTGTGTGCACCTTGTACCTGTTAATTGCCATGGGTTTAAACCAGTTGGCTGGCAGTGGTACGTGAGGATCTATCAAGTACTATTGTGGCAGATGTGTTGAAAATCTCAATATCTTTGTCTGCTAACACATTCCAACCATCTCTCTAGTCCTTCATGGCACAAGCACTGATATAAAAAATAATGTGTCTCTTCACACTCCTGTTTTGAGGCTGAGTGGAGCAGTCAGGAATGTTTTTTCTCCCTTGTGATAGGGCGCTGCCCACTCAGCTTGCTCCTTGCTTGCTGTGGAACCTGGGTAGCAGCATGCTGGCATCTGGGAGAAAAACATACTTTGCTCTGTGGGACCAGAGCTGCTGGACTCCTTCTGGGGAGCAGCTATGAGACTCCTTGGGTCTGTGGGGGGAAGTTCACTAGCACATTCTCACTACAGGCGCAGTGGCCATGGGCTGTGAGGCAGAATCTTGCAGTGACGTTGTCCCAGTGGTTGCACACATTATAAAGAGTGTGTGTGCACACATGTGCCTGTATCCTTTATGGACTGAGTTTTTCAGCCAGACAATTTAGGACTAATTCTCAGCCCTAAAAGGTACCTGATATATGTAAAGTAGCAAAGAGAATTCCCCTATACAGTATAATTTTGTCTGAACAGCAGTAGAGTATCACAATGGATGCCCCCAACAAGACAGCATTAATATTCTCCGATACATGCTGGCCTCTGCTGCAGACCCTGCGTACCTTGCAAAGCCCAGTGGAGCTCTCAGTGCACTTGACAGTCATTATGCCACATCCACATGCAGAGATAATCCCTCCTTAGTTGGGCATTTTTCTAATTTAGTGAGAAATCATTACGGAAAATGCTCAGAGTGTCATTTTCAAGGACTCCAGGGTTGGGGAAATTAAAGTCATTTTGCTGTGGGAAGAGCGTGGGCACCTCTGCTAAAGTGAATGTCATAACATGCCAATTTTCAACTTTCTATCTCTAGCCATTTTGATGCCAGGTTCTGAAAGTTACTTAAGCATTTTAGCATCTAAAATGCCCAGTCGTTCCTGATTGTGATGGGAACCATATTTGCAAATCCACAAAGAGGGTTTGCATATTTCCCAGCATATACTTTTCTGATCATATTTCTGTCTAGAAGCTGAATTATTTCTGCCCTAGCATGCAGAGAGGAGACTCTTTGGATGCTGTTGAGGTTTTAAAGAATGCATCCCAGAGTAAAGGTGCCTAAGCTGCAGGAGGAAGGAAGACAGAGGATGATGCTCATGTTCGGGGCTCCCCTTTCCACCTGTTTGCACTGCTGAATGTGGGTGTCCCACGCCCCATCCTGTTTCATATGCAACCACTCTCCCTTCAGCAATGGAGGCACAAAAGGTGAATGTGAGATATGCTGAATACCTGGATAAACCAAAACTTTTGAATGAGGAACATTTTCAATAGTAAATACCTGTGTACTTACAGTGACTACAATATTAATTTGCATTATTTACTGCTTTTATATTCATGCAATTTTTATTTAATCCCTGTGCCTCATTTCATTCCACTCAAAGGCTGTGTCAAACAGATATACGGTTGAAAGAATGTATTGATATTTTAGGTGTTGTTGTTCTTAACCACAAAACTAATATTATTAACTCAGGAATTTAATAATTCAGGTTATCTGCAGGTAACATATTTACACAGTGTCAGCTCTGAGCTGCCCCCATGGATCTGGAATAGTGTTTGGAGTAAATGGGCTGTTGCTGCTTTGAAAAAGCATTACATCAGGTGTAGCTGAGTGTTTCTTTCACTCTCGTTTACTTGGAATGAGCCTTACCTATGATTTTACTGGGATAACAAGGCTTCGTTTTCAATCCTTAAAGGACCTTAGGGTCCTGAGACAGTCTATGAAATTTCATTCTGTAATGACAATATCATTTTGTCTGTGGATGAGATCACTTCAAAATACAGGTGAGTGTTAATGAAAGACCCTAAATAAAATGGTTTTGTATGATATCCCTAGCGATTGGAAGACAGGTATATCAACAGTAGCTATCTCTCAATTACATTAATTTTGAAAGTGTTTTTGCTATGAACACGAAGTACTCATTTATCAGGTTGTAATTATATCAGATCAGGAGATCTCCTAGGATACTGACACTGATGATGACAGCAAATTGCTGAGACTGTTGCTTAATGTGGCTGTAGCTAGATAGGAGTGACTGCCTGGTGCTGGACAGCTGACTACTCTGAAAGTACCTTATATGCTCTATTTCCTATATAACTTATATATCCTAGTAAATGTAAATTTAAAAAAATAGGGAACAAACCCAGAAAACCGAAAAGAAGTAATGAAGAAATGATTACAAACAGGAAAAAAAATCTTCACTTTTCACTTTGCTACATCCCCTTTCTCATTCTGCTGCAAATTTCCCTTTTGCCTCTTGGCATTTTCTGTTAGGCTTGTTCCCAGCAAAGGAAACATGGAAAAGAGTAGATTTTTACCATATATTTATTGCCAGTCTGTATAGACAAATTTGGAAAAAGATACGAATAAAATATCAGGATGGACCCAAAATGTGTCTTAGAGACAGTCACTCCTGTCAGACCTGTGTCTGTTCTCTTCCTCAGCCTCAGCTTTGTGATTAAAGATATTAGCATCAGTCACAGACTATGAATACATTATTTTAGGCACTTGGAAGACAGATGAGTGGTGTTTCCCATGTAGGTGTGTACTCATATTTTTGACTTTGGGTGGGAGTATCTGGTCTGAATTGGACTCCAGCTACTGCTCCAGGAACTCCTGGGTCTGTCACAGGTAGGGCCCTTCTGGCAGTCTGCTGAGGATGTCAAATAAGCTAGCACATCTAAAATAGCACTAGGCATGTATCCAGGCACATGAAATGGTTCTTGACAGGAGAATTTACACCTGAAGTACAGCCAGATTGCTAGAGAGAATACGTGGTAGCAGTGACTGGCAATGCAAATATATCTGGATGTAGCCTGATTTTAAAAGATTTGAATATCCTGTGTGGAGGACTATCTGGCTCTGCTTGACTGATCCTGGCCTGGGTAGGCTACAAAGCTGTGCAGCGTCTTGGATCACACTCACTTTTTTTAAGAAACCCCTTTCCAGTCACTGCTCGGGTAAATATCAGACAATACCAGATGATCCATACAGACCTTCAAGATGTGCACTTGTCTTTCGGTGGTTTGTAAAGTGCAAGGCAGAGCAGGCGAATTCAGCAGAGAACATAGTATGATAAAATGTATGTTTGTGTGTTGTTTGTATTCTTTTAAAAATCAAATTCTTTTTGCACATGGCATGATAGAAACCCAGAGCAAATCCACTGGCATCTGTAACCCTAAGCAGAAAACATCTCCACAAGCCATGTGGTGCAAAGGAGATGCAGGGACCAAATTAGATAAAGAGGCTGTTACCCAAAGAGTGACACAAATACGTACCTGGGATCCATCTCATGTGGTCTGCTCCCTGATCTCCACACTAGACAAGACTCATTCAGATCAGAGCTACCTCTTTATTTGTGTCCATATCTTGATGACTGTACTGTACAGGGGAAGGTAGAGCATCAGAAGAGCTGCTTGCCTGCAATTGTTGCTAATAGGAGTGACAACTTGGATGATATCTAGATAGATATTTGGCCCTTGGTGTTCACCACTGGTTTTGCTGGTTTAGTTTATCAACTAAAATAATAATCTTATAAAATTAAAATAATCATCTTATAAATTAGGCTTAGAACAACTGGATTTCTCAGTCACAATTTTCTTTTGTACTTTATAACTCTATTAATTTTTCTCCTTTTGGTTATTTTCTAGTTCGTTTGTTCAATAGATAATGTGCTATCGCAGCACAGCACACTAGCCTTATTTGAATCTTACCTTAGCTCTAGTTCCTCTATAGTTTGCAGGTTACTTCACTTGGATGGTAGGGAGACAAGATAGCGACACCCCCCAAGAAGCAATGGATCAGTGTTTTGTGCGTATCTGCTTCAGAGGGGTTTGTGCCCTTTATTATTTTAGGTATGTGTGCCAAAAAATCTTTGATTGCTGCACTGGGTCCTAGGCAGGAGACATGATGCAATTCTGTACCGGGGAGCCTTCTTGCTACTTAAAGCTGAGAAAGAAAAATAATCCTATACCAGAAATGCTTATTTTGTTGGAGAAGTGGCTTTTCTGCTCATGCTTGGCATGAATAGCTGTCTGCCTTTTTAATACGTGCTGCTCTGGAGTTAACGTTAGAGACTGGAGGTAGTCACAGAGATGTCTAATCTGTAAAGGTTGTGCTACTGACCAAGCTGTCCACATCTGCTGGGGAGTTGCTACTGTCAAATCTGCTGGACCTTCTACCTAGGTGCCTGTGACTGCAGTGAAACGGTCCTGATAGTCTCTGTGGCCTGTCTGAGTCCTACCCTGGCCCCACTCAGAGCTGATTTCATCTTTCCTCATCCACATCCCAGCTGCTCCAGTACTCTCAAAAGACTGCTCTGCTTCTGTAAATCTGCTTAGCATCAACACCAGGGCTTCCAGCCCACCTCACTCTGAGTGGTGACATCCCCACTTCCCTGGCTGGTCCCAACTCCAGTTTTGTATCCTCTTGGCTATTTTCTCCCATCATTCACAGTTCTTCCCCCGGTTTTTGTCTGCTCCCCATGCTACAGCCTTCCAGAGACATTCTGGGGCTCTGTTTCACTCTCAGCCCTGCCTGCACAACTGTAGAAGACAACACTCAGGTTGCCAGCAGTGATGGGTAAGGAGAGCTTCACTCAGTGCAGGGAACTCACATGAATCTATGCCAGCTGACACCCAAGTGCATCACTCACTGCAGCACTGGCTTCCCTGTACACAGCATCCTGGTGCAGTTCTCCATGCTACCCTCCAACCCACCAGCTCCTCCCAGACAACATCACCTTCATCCTGCACACACGTCCTGGCCCTTCTGCAGCACTGCCAGATCACACAGCTGAGCTGAAACCTCATAATGACTGTGGTCTCTTCTTCTAATATTTTACCTTTTCTCAACTCTCCATGTCTTTTTATTTTCCTTTCCTGGATTTCAGTCAATCAGTTCTTTAAAATTAAGCACATGCTTAAATACTCTGCCAGAACAAGCCCTAGCTTTTTTTAGGTTGTTTTCTACCCTCCTACTCATTTCCCCAGAAAACATGTGGGGGACATATATCCAGCTTTTATGTTTAATTTTGCACATGGTTTAGGGTACATTTTGTATGAAACATGCTAGCAAATTGAAGCTCTCTTCTCCTTTCTCTTCCTTTCTTTTTCTTTAGTTAAACATACGTGTAAACAAAACTTTCAACGGGTTTACAGAGCCCCAATACAGTAGTGACACAAAGCATTCTGGATATTGCTATGCAAATGACATGCCAAGAATGTTTAGACTGTACCTTGAGGCAGTAAACAAGTTGATTGTCATGGTGTCATGGTAACTAGAGCTGGATGTGCTTCATATGAATGAGGTCCCAACCTTCATTTTTATTTGAACTGCTGAAGCAGCTCAGTAGTCCAAAGCTCATCACCCCATTGGTCGTCTGGAGAGCCAGAGGTACAAGAAATGGCCTTGTGCATCAGGACACCATTTAAAACAAAACAGTGAGCTACTCTGACACGCAACTTCATGTCACAGAGGATGTTTAAACATGCACAGGTTTGAGCTTGGGAGATACTGTCCATGTCACAGAGAGTTCCCATGTGCCCTGGGCAGTATTGCTCTCCTGTCAGTATAGTTAGAACCTGCAGAGATGACATTTAGGAGTGAAGTTTGCGTTTTGAATGATTTAGCTGCTCCCGTCTTACAAAAGCGTGGAAGTGTGGAAAGCAGGAGAAAGCAGTAGAGCTTTTCTGTGAGCACCATCTCTAGGTGGGTGTGTAGGATCAAACCCTCAGGTTGTTGGTCAGCAGCTTGTATCACCTATTGGACACATGATTTCTTGCCCAGTAGAGCTGTGACCATGCCCCTGGTTTTGACTCAGCCATCCTTCCATAATCGCATGGGAGAATCACATTGATGGCTTAGAGATTAGTGTCATTTTTTTAACTTTGTAACTCAGGGCTTAATTATTGCAGGTTCTGCTGAGCCACCTCATTTGCCAATAAAAATGCACTCCTGGAAATTGTTCATCCAAGCAGAGCCACCATCAGCTTGGCTCCAAAACTCATCTTCTCCCTCTGCAAATGAAAGATGCTTTCACAGATCAAGTCAGCAATATGCTTAGCGTGCTGCCTCTCTCTGTCAGTTCTTCAAACCTACACTGACTCCAAACAGCAGAAGCAAAAGAGCAACTATACTGGGTCAAGGCAAAAGCCCACCCTGCTTCTAACAGTGGGCAAATGCAAAGCTCTAAGGACAACTGCAGGAACAGATCTGATGTACATGATGTTTTTCCCAGCCTCCATCTGCAGGTCAGGTGACTCCTGAGGTTTTCTATGAAAATTCAAAGAAAATGTCATCTGTGACTGTGTTATGTATACTGGAACTCATATAACCTTTCAGCACCTCTCAGCCCCCATAAATTTTCCACTCTGGATAGTTTCAACAGAAACTCACTGGGTGAATAATTGGACGAGAACCTTCCAATCAGCTGTATGACTTACCTACTAGGACAAAATTAAATGGTGTACAAAGGTGAACTAGATGTTTCTTCTGATGGATGGTTTATTTTAACCCTTTGGAAATGCTCTTTTATCATTCCCTGCAGAATCAAATCAATAAGAGGTCAGGTAGGCTGGAAAATGCCATTGGGCAGCCCATAAATTCATAACTTGTATGTCTTTCAAATGTTTAGAGTCACATTCTGATTCTTACTGCTGCTTTGCAGGCATTTGTGACTAGGAGTGGTTGGTAAGGTCAGAAGCTCAAAGTCTAAAATCAGCTGGAGAGTATCAGACTTGAACTAGAATATAAATCTCTCATAGGAAGACAAAATGGCCAAGAAACAAGCCCAAAGTAGCCAACTAAAACTTGAGACTGTTCACTGCTTATTTGTCAAAGAAATGTTCAGAAGCAGAGAGGACATGTGGATGTCCCCCGCTGAGTTGCTGAGCATAGCCATGGCACTGCCCATCAGCACAGCGGTAGCCTTCAAACATCTGGGAAGGAAGTGAGTTGTTTAATCTGAGTTGGAAGGTACTTTAAAAAGACCCTTTCAAAGCACAGGGCACAGAGGAACAATGCTTCATGTGCTCAGAAGTGTGTGAGCTCCTCAGCAGTGCACCAAACCTGTTGAACATTGCTCAAGGCATTGCCTACTTTGTGTTGGGCTCTTCTTTGTGTTTGTATTGGATCGCAATACTATGTCCCACAGTCCCTTCTCTTGTTAGCTGATGTGACCTGCACTGATCTGCAAGAACCAATCATGTGCAGCTCCTTAGCTCACGTGTCAATACAAGGATGGGACTCCTGATCAGATGCAAGATGCTCACGGAAGATGTACTGCAGCTACTTGGCCAGAATCCCTGCCCAGAGTCAGAGAACAGAGGAACAAGCTGAAGGGCCTTATGTCCCATTTGCTGCATACTCCATCTGCTCAGTGGATCTGTGGAACTATCCATCGGGAGAAGAATCCAGACAGAAGCCGTTTACACAGTAGCACCACAAGCATGTGGAATTGAAGCCAGCAGATGATCCTAAAAAGTGTTTTTTAGTTTCCCATCCATGATCCGAGACTGAAAAGCAGAGTCACGTTTGTGTGCGTATAATACTTGCAGGATCAATAGTCACACTATTCCAAAGAGGTCTGAAGATCCCTTTGGCCAGCTCCTTCTCTAAATTTGCAATCAGTACATCTGCAGGGAGGAAGAAGAACAATGTCTTAGCTCTTGGGGAAAAGATGCCCTTGAAGCACATCCTGGCTGACAGATGTTGCCTTTTGTAGCAAGTGCTACTAAAGACAGGGTGGTCTCAGTGTTCAAACTGCCAGCTCTGAGATTTTCTCACCTGTTGTGGTACAGTAACAGCTCTCCTGAGATTTTAACATCAAGCAGTGAGCAGGTGATAGGAATACCCTTTCTGCCTGAGGATATGGGTTTTTTCTTCATTCTTATTAACTACTCCAGACTCCAGAATGTCTGGCAAACCCTGTCCACTGGTGACATAATGGAATTATTTTTTTGACGACGTTATCTCTGAGTAGTGCTGCATTGTTAGTCCAGCTACAGGTTTTCCCATGGGTTGGCATCAGCATCCAGCACCCTGTCTGGGCACATGGCATATACGTGCCATGGCTGAGATCAGACCCCTCTTAAGGCTTCCTGTGAAATGCTCTCTGCCTTTGGGAATATCTCCTCTACTCAACATGAGTGCATTTGTGGGGCCATGGGTCACCCTGTAGAGACCACTTGCCACCTTCTAAAATCCAGGGAGCTGCTCCAGGTGGAAGGCCTTCAGAACCTGTAGTGTAAGTTGGCCAAATCAGGGAGGCTGGATGTTCTCCCTCCTTGACTTGGCAAAGGCACTGGTCTCCTTTGTCCTCAGCTGCATTCCACACTCTGTCTCTGGCTGCTCCCAAGCCCTGAAAAAGCTTCTAGAAATACCACACCAGTACCACATCTGCCTCTGGAGCTTTCTTTTGCTGACTAGTG
>JAUMJL010001235.1:0-95000 GCA_033558185.1 Dromococcyx pavoninus | reverse complement strand
GGGGCAGAGAGATGCTCTGCTCTGGGAAGTTGCAACAGATCTGAGTACTTTATTTATTTATTTGTGGGCCTAATTGGTTTTTTTTTGTGTGTGTGTGTGTGTGTGTGCTCCTGACCCAGCACTGAGCAAGCGCTTATATCAGACACCCGCGCACACACATGGAGCCTCCAGCCATTGTGAGCTTTTTTGACCTGATAAATGCGCTTGGCTGGCATCAAATAGTCCAGCTTTGACCGTTCCCATTTAAATATGTGAATTAGTCATGAAGCATGACACAGCTTGGTGAACTTGCTAAATTGCTGGACTCTATAGGAGCGGAGAGGGGGGACGGGACAGCAGAGAAAACCATTCAGCCTCCTCCTTAGGCGAGGAGGTGAGGGCGGCGGGGCAGGGCTGAGGCTGCAGAGCGGGTCCCACTCTGACTCCCGGAGCTCTCTGTCCGGCCCCTGTGGTCCCCGTGCCCCGATGCTGCTTTGACTCTGTCCTCGTCACTGCCCAGGCTTGGGCACAGCCCACCCAGCCAGCCCCAGTGAAGATTTTGGATGTGTCCTCCTCCTTCGGGGCTGCTTGGGCAGAACCGGGGTTACGCCCTCGCATGCACCCGGCAGGACAGAGATAAACAGCTCCGAAAGGAAAGAGGGGGATATGGTCGGGGGGTTCCCAGTCAGTGGAGGTGGCGGGGGGGGCACGAATAAAGGAGACCCGTAGCGGCGATAGTGGAACTCCTGGGATTTGCCCCATCTCTAGCGGCTTCGATTTCGCGTCCCGAGCGGGCGGCGTCCCCCACAACCTCCCGTTCCGACGGCGGAGCTTTCGACCCCGCTCTGCCCGCCCCGTCGGGCGCAGCACCGCCCCGCGCTGCCAACCGTGGGGCCGCAGCGCGCTCTGGCGGTGTCGGGTGGCAAAGACGATGGTGGGCAGCGGTCCCGAGGATGCGGGGGAGGGTGGTGTCTCCGTCGCGAGGCACCGCACCTGCTGTGCTCCTCCATGGGGACATATCAATACAGGTGCAGCTAAACGCGCAGTGAAGCCCGCTCCAGGGCAAATATAAAACACCCTTAGGCTGTCCTTGAAGGAAAACCACTAAGTTGTCGCTGACATCAGAGCAGAGGCAGTTGTGCTGTGCAAAGAGAACTGATACAAGAAGTAGCTACTATTACAAAAAAATGGAATATTTTCATTTAAGTAGAGTTGGTTTTCTGTAGAATTGGTTTTCTAACTAACCTCTGTAGCAGTATTTTTTGACAGACGGACACAGATGGTTCTTCTGATAGTATGTTTTCTTGATAGTGCTGTTCTCAGACAATACTGTCTTTTCTTATCTAAGAATGCAACGTTGGACAGAGAACTAGCTCCAAAGCTCTAATAAGCGGAGACTTGGCTGTTGTGAGGTTCATAATAAAATTAGAATTAGTTCATGGAAAGTAGTACAATATGTATGAGATTTCTGGTAGAATTTATATATATACATGCAAGGTGGATATGTATTCTGTCCCCAGCTCTTACCTTGTTGCACGTGATTGATGGAAATCATTCCTTCATGTGTTCATCACTGAAATAAAGGATGTTTCTTTCTAAAATGCCAAAACAAGTCTTAGAGAGTTTATTTACTGGCATTTTTGGTATCAGAAAACCAACAGCAGCTGTCTTTTCTAATGGCCAAGACAGCCAAGGACCCGCTCTGCAGAGACCCCGTGTGTTCCTGAGGCTGTTGGGGGATCTGCTGCCGGCCAGCTGAGCAGCCCTGTGAGCTGCCCTTGGCAGATTACAATAGGTTCCAATAAGTTCCAAAGGAGCCTCCAAGATAAAGCATTGTGATTTGTAATGTGATGCTCTTCCTTCTGAAGAGAAAAAGAAAAGGGTCTCCAACATATTGCAGGATATCAAGATTCGTGCTTGAGTTTCAGATATGAAAAGGCTACTGTCAGTAATGCTTTTTACATTAAATGGTTCAGAACTGCCACATTCCCTCACTTCCAGATGCTTTTTCAGTGGAAGGATGTTATTTATACCAGTGATTACAGAACAACAGAGAAGTCAAATTTCTTATGGCAGGGCAGAAATTCCCAGGGAAGAATTAAGGGTTAGCTGTTAGTCAGGTGCTTCAGTAGGTCTGGAAGAGACAGGAGCATCTCTCCAGGGCTCCTAGAGTTCTCTGGGACAGTGGCCATCAGAGAGGGTTGCTGTGTTCTCTTTCATATCAAATTTTGTGGTTTGGCCTTGCATGAACCTAGGAGAGGCTCTGGGAAAGCTAGGACCTGCCTTGGCCAGTGGCAGCCTGGTAGGATGAGTTACTCCTCATTTCTTCAGTGTGCACAGGAAAATGTCTCTGGAGCACTGAAGCACTACTACTTAAATCCAACTGAAATATGGATTAAGCATGGCCATAAAGGCAGCCCTAATTAATGCTAAGCTTAAAATAGGCACAATATTGTAGCTGAGCAATGTTAACTGCTGCTGAGCCACCATCTTACTTGTCCTTAAAACCAGTAGTACTGGCAAGAGGGCTGGGTATCTGATCTAACATAAGCACTATTGAAAACACATTAAAGAGCTATTTAGGTCTGTGTTATAGATGTGTAAACTACTGACAAAGAGTGGAAGGATGTTAAGGGATAATGGGACCTGGTGTGATTAATCCTGGAGAAAGAAAGGTGTGAACGTGGGCATAGCCAAGCACACATAATGACTCTGGATAAGGAAACCACACACCTGTGAGCTCATAAAGGGATGGTGATTCAAGAAAGATAGGCTATCAATATTAATCCCACGTTAAGTCTTCAAAGGTAAAACAACTCCAGGAAGAATTGTAAGACTTTCAGACATGCTCAACACTGGCCACACTTGACTTTCAGCAGAATGAACAAAAAATGTGCTGCTTTCTACAGAAGACGATTGAAAATAAGGCTGAAAATTGTGGGACTTTTTAAGTTAAAATCAAACCCAAACTAATATCTGCAGATTCATTACTTTTGCTGTTCTTTCAAAGTTGTTTAGCCCAGTTAAATTTGATTAGAGAAACTGGCCCAATGTCCAGACAAATTGGAAATGAAATGTCTGTAAAATGTCCAAATTTAGTTTGGGGCAAAGGAGAGATCAATTATTTTCTGAATGTGACTGGAATTTGGCAGCTAGAATGGTGGTTGAGGCACTCTTAGGATCAAGATCATTTTTCCCCTCTACAGTTGCAGACTTTTGAAAATCCCTAAATTGAGCTAAGAAGTGACCCTGCTGAAGGCTCACACAGATGGAATCACAAAAGCTCTGGTTGATCCCTGTAGAAGTTCCCTCTCTGGACTCCTGCTAACATCCTGGGAGCAATGGGAATGTTCCCCTCATTACTAGTGCTTGCTTATTTCAGAAAATAGCACAACCTGATTTTCCATGGCTTTTTTCTATACTGTCACAACCTCCTCTGAACTGTGTCCCTGCATGAGACGACCTTTGCAAACTGTCAGATGGCATGTAATCCCTTTTGGGTACATAGCATGCAGAGGAAGGAATGATCTCCTCCTTGCCTTGCAGAATGTGTACCATGCTATGACAAGTGTTTCTGAGGCTCTGCACTTGCAGTTCCTTCCTCCACAAACACACACCGTGGCCATACAGATGCTTCAGTATGTTCCCCAGTTTGCTCTGGAGCTTTTTCCTGTTCCGCTGCAAAGCAGCCCTCATGACCTCTCATAATGTTTTGAGCACATCTTGGACATGTTGCATCTCTTGCCCCTGCCATAACGAGGGCCATCCCTAGTACAGTGTAGAAAGGACTGACTAGAGCTGTGGGTCTTGGAGCTTAAACATCTCTGGAGATGCTTGGGACTACTCTCTTCTTTCAAACTGCTGGTTCATGTGTTCAAGCTTTCCTCCTCAGAAACTTATGTAACACATAAAAAAAACCCTTAAAAAACTGTGAAATTCCAGTGGAATGATGTGAGTCAGAGTCACAGTTCACAGCTCGGACTGGCTGTGATCCTGTAGCCCTTGTTGAGACCCGAGGGTTAACATATCCCCTGTGCAGAACCGTGTTTTAACCCAGCCATCTCCAAACCTTTTTGGTCACAGACACTTATCATTAAAAAACTTTTGAGCGTGTACTCCCATTCCATGTATACTTATTTACTTATTTTGTACATGTGCTGCTCTATTAATATATTATGCACATTATAAAACATAAAAAATAGAAATTAAAATGGAAATTTTAGAAAAGGAATTAAATTAAAACAGAATAGGAAATAAGAACTCTTCTTAATATTTTATTTTATTTTATTTTATTTTATTTTATTTTATTTTATTTTATTTTATTTTATTTTATTTTATTTTATTTTATTTTATTTTATTTTATTTTATTTTATTTTATTTTATTTTATTTTATTTTATTTATTTATTAATGGCAAAAAAAATTCTTCCAGCCCCTCGATGGATTGTCTTGCACACACCTCACTTTGAGGACCACCATCTTTGCTTGTCATGTGTCACTTACTTACAGCAAAACCAGAGCACCTGGCAGTGACAGCAGAATTTGGGTTCAGTGACAACATGAAATGAAGAGCCATCAGACCCAGATCTCTTTAGATGCATTCTTCTGAGAGGGTTTGCAGTCAGTCAGCTCAGTTCAGCTTCAATGGACCATAGCGCATTGTTTATGGCGGTGGAAATTTGTGTCAGTGACAGGACAGATGCCTAGGATCGTCTCCTCCAGTATGGAATGTTCTAGAATTTATCTGCAAAACCATGAGTGCACAGAGTTCAGGGTGAGATGAATACACTGCTGGTGTGAAGAACGGAAAAATCGAGTGCCCAGTTCATCAGTAGGACCTCTGCTGCCAGGGATAGCCACCTAACGTCAGGAATGGCAGTGTTCAGAATTTGAACACCTAACTCTCCATCTGAGCCCATCTGGTCTCTATTATTTCCCATCTGGTGACTCATAGAAAATTACATCAACGCAATGAAGCACTGGTTGGCTCCAGAGGTGGGCAATACTGCATATTTAGCCCCTTTAAATTAATAAATGGCAACAGTGCCACAGGAGTTGTCATTTCTTGTTGTACTGCTGAAGAGGATACAAACCCACGAATGCTTCACTGTTATAAAGACTGATGAAAATTTAGAGAGATACCAAGACATGGCAAAGACCAACCAAAAGTAAATGAGCACAACATGTTATTGGAATGAAGGAGGTTAGCCTGGCAGTGGGAGGGTGATGGAGGGTACCTGTCTGATGTCTGAACACTGGAGTACCAGACTTGCCTCCTGCTAGAGGGCGTATGATGCATCTCCAGCAGATCCATTTTTCTAGATCAGCAGAAAGTTTTAAGCACTTATTACTGTGTTAGGAAGTATAGTCTTCTGGGATGGAACAGGTACAAGTGGGCTTAGCAGCTTTGACAAATGGAGCAGTAGTGGAGATGTGCAGGTAAAGCTGCAAGACCAGGTAACAGCATGCAACATCCAGAGACTTCAGAGCATCACTTACCATTGTCAGAGAATTTGGTATCATATCATACAGAAATGTCATGTTTTTACAATTGTCATTGTTATAGTTCACTAGCAAAGAAAGTTGTATAGAACTAGTCCTTTAAAGGTTTCTGTTTTGTAGCTTAGGAGGCCCTTAGAAGCTAGTTGCTCTGTCAGGAGCATGTGCGAGCATGGTCATTGACTGTGCCTCTGGTGGGATCAGCGGGAGAGGAACAGAACCACACTTTTCTGCAGTCCTGAGTCTGGTTGTGCTGTGCCCTCTTCATTTGGGAGCAGGGCAGTTTAGGAGGGAGAAAACTTGGCTGTAACACTATTTCCAGCTAAAAAGCAGGGAAGAAGGAAAAGACAATAAATTAATTTCCTGGTTTGCTTGTTTCACAGGACAAGAAAAACACAGAGGAGCAGCAGCCTTAGCCATGAATCCCTGTGGCCAGCCTCTCCCATTCTGTTTATTTGGGGCAAACACCTCTTTTATGAGTTTTTGTGTTCAGCCAGCAGTGCCGTCCACAACTCCTCCTCCTTACTTACCCTTTGACTTACACTTGGCTCCAATAGCTTTTTCCTCACTGGGAACTGTCCTTGTCTGAAACACAGCTATGACATCTGGTCACTGATGCAGCTGTTATAATTTGATTTTCAGAATGTGCCATGAAGCAAAAGTTTTACCCTTTCTCTGAGTCTTTTGATCTTTCACAAAAACATTCTCGTGCTGCAGCTGTGTTGGCGTGGATACATGGTACAGCTCTTGAGTTCACTTCCATCTTTAGAAAACTGAAAACTCGCTACAGAAATTAGCTCATCCCACAGCATACGTGAATACATTGCCCCAGGCTATTTGAGTTCTGTGTCACGTGTATAAGCTTCATCCTTACCTCTTATTCTTCGCTGCATTCATAATTCCTGTTCTTTTTTCATTCTTCAACTCCACTATTTTTGTGCTGCTGTCTTGGAAACCGGTGAAAATGGCGCTGATATTGGAGAGCACTCTTTGCCAGAAAATGGGCTGGGAAGTTTCCGGGGGAAGTGGTCTCCTTGCATTGTCAGGTCCAATGATTTGCATGTCACTGTAATAGGAATGAAAGATAAGCTGCTGCTTGCCACTAAAAGTGTCTGGAGTCGATCCATGGAGGGAAGATTTGGAAGCAGATAACCTTGGCATTTTTAACTTCTGCTTTGAATAAGACAATGAGGAGAAAACAGGTATCAAAATATATAAAATTGGTCAAATCTAAAGATTTGTAATTAAATAAGGAGTAAATTGCTCATCTTGCACAGACAGGCCCTATAAAACCTTGACATAAAAGATCTGCTACAAAAATACATCGAAGGAAGGGAACCATAAGAAAATTGTAAGTGATTTGCATATTTTTAAAAAAAGAAGTTGAATACTTTACTCTGTACTCTGGCCATGACTATGTTTATGTTGCAGTTAACCTAGTTTTCTGGGCTCAGATTAGTTCCTGCTGATGCAAGAGTATTCACTACACAGCCTGCAACATTACTCTCTGCTCTCTTTTTGCACACACCAGTTGTTGTTCCTGTGAGGGCATAGCTCACCCTTCATTGGGACACTCTGAGACTGGCAAAATCAACAAAACTATCTGTGAAATATTACTCTCCTTCTGGGATGAACTGTATAAGACCATGGAAGGTCTCCCAGCTCTTGAGTGAGCCAACCTGTGCTCATGCAGGTGGTTCCAGGCATGTCAGCACATGGGATTTTATTGCTGCAGTCAAGTGAAAAAGGCTGATACCATCCTAGCAAAGAGCTTTAAGGGGCTTATCTGTAGCTTCTTATAAATCTTAGAAGCATGATATAAATTGTTAAATGCAGGATAGAGAAAGCCCGGGCACTGGACTCCTGCTTGGCCACATTGCTTAGGTGTTTATCACCCTTCCTGTTGCTATCATGGAGGATAAACCTCTCCACCTAGGTCGCTGTCAAGGCAAAGTTTAATGCACTGCAGGGTCGACAATGAGCCATTTGACTTTTACCAGATGTGACTTCCAGATCTTTTTTTATCAAACAGTACAAATATGGTCTTCATGGTTCTCGCTGATGGCTACTGCCTTACAGCCCTTGTTGTCTGTCCTCCCTTTGGCTGGAGAATACACTAGTTCTCCATACATAGTGGATGAGAGTTTGCTCCCAAAACTCAACTGCTTCAATTCTCCCCTTGACATGTAACTGTAAACACTCTCTGAGTTTGGGTTTCCATTAGCATTATGGACTGTGCATGCAATGATGAAGTGAGAATGATGCTCTACACAGGATTTCCCATGCTGCCACACACTGCATCAATCTCTCTTCCAGGCTGTGTTAAATCACTGTCCAAAAAACACTCCCCCTCTTTCATCTTGCCCAAGGCAAAGGCAGTGATGCATCACCTAAGTTATCCCCAAATGTTGGATTTGACCCCTGTCCTGCAGCCACCTGCACTGCTTAAGTGTGCAGCATACTCCGTGGCAGAGTTTCATCCTGTGCCAGCTACCCTGACGTGGTTCAGGAGTAGCATAGAACTGTTTGCATGAGGTTCTAAGGATGACTATGGATGAACTACACACTCTGGGCTGGAAAGGTTTTAGTTGTACAGGTGTGAGTAGCACCCTGCCGCTTACCCCTGATATCTGTTCACTGACCCATTCAATATACTGGTGCAAGCGTCAGCTACAAGTCCTGGTTGACCACCGAAGATTCAGAACACGACTCTTGAGGCTGTGGTAAAACATGATTGCAAATTAATAGAACAATTCATTATGCTTAAAGCAACTAAGAATGGAAGCTTGTCCCACCTCAGTGTGTTTCTCCTCCCAGCTCTGTGCTTCATCACCCACAAGTGAGGAGACATTGATTATACTATGATATAGTATAATGCCGAGTCAAATGCACCCCAACAGAAGTCAGCGGAAATGTTCACGTATTGCTGAGCAGAAGTGAAGTTTGCAAAAGCCAACTCAGAAGAAAACAAATGGGTTCATCCAGCACACATTTCACCAAAGATTTCAGATGTGGGTTGCACTCCAAAAACATATCTGAGGTTATTTTAAATATAGATCAAATGACAAAACGTTAGATGCCTCTTGTTTGTTGAATCCACCCGGCCTGGTAAATATGCTCACTGATATGTGCAGTATCACCTGGGCACCAAATGATTTATTGTCCCTCACTTTTCATTTATAAAACTGACAAATCTGGGCTGATAAATACTGATATATGTTAAATTCAATCAGCTTATGATAAAAGTTGCTTGCCAAGTGGCGACAGCTGGTTGCCTCTGTAAACACACCATGTAGCTACCTTCACCCTCAAGGAATGTTAATTGCTATTTGATATAATAAAACATGTTTAAGGTCCAGAGGAAAGAGGCAAGGAGGTTAAGCTCAACCTACATACAAAGATACATAATGCTACCAGACATAATGCTTATCACTTAAAATGTACTACCAAGTAGGAAAACAGCTAATACCAGCTTCAGCCAGGGCAATAGCAACAGTTGGGAACAGATGTGAGATAACTATGATCATGATGTTTCCCAATTTACGGTACAACATTGCTGAAGTGTCATCCAGATGGCTATGGAAGAAAAACTATCTCATGGGGAGATTGTAGCATTAAGTTCCTCTGGCTATGTCTACCTTGGCAGGTGGAGCACTGGCCAAGCAAAGTCTGGACCCTGGTTTGAACCATGATTCACTGACAGTGCGTCCCCATCCCTGATGCTGGATGAGCTCACCAGATCCTGGCACTGAATTACTCCATCAGCCCTTGGTGTTCTTGAGACTGATCCATGTTGCAGACACATGTACTCTTGGGTTTATTCTGAGAGATGGCATCTCCTCACCTTACTCTGCATCTCATCCCGAATTTGTGCCTGACACAAGCTTCACTCCAAACACATTGGGCTTGGGACAAGCTGGGCCTTGAGAATGAACTTGGGTCCATATCCAGGTCCCAAGGGAGCAATGACATGTGCTACGACTGGGAAAATGCACAGAGCTTTGGGGCACCAAAAGCTATTTCAAACCTGTTACAGAAGTGTGAAGAAAGGCTTGCATTCAGAAAAACTTCTCCATTTCCTCCCAAGGTATTAATTGGGCTAAATAAAGACATTCTCTCTCCTGCAAAATTTGCGTCCTTTACAACACTGGACCTTTAGACTTGTACAATATGAAAGAGCAACAGGACACTGGCAGCCTTCACTGCGATATAAATAATAAAATAGTAAAATATGCAAACCTAAAGCTGGCATTTCCAGCTCTGGAAATGGTTCACAGTATGATTTATGATCCTCCCTTGCACAGAACAGCAGTTTTTTATGAATCAGTAGTTCTGTAAGGGCTCTAATACTAGGGCTGTCATTGATACAAAACAAGCCTTTGCATTACCATCCCATGGCCATCTTGTTGCTATGAACAACCTGGATGTTTTCAAGGGATTCATGTTTCATTTGAGTCATTTTTACTGGGATGAATGAAGGACAAGAACAGTAGACTGGAGTATACAAACATCTTGACAAGAACAGGACATGGTAAGAGTCAAACTGTTTCAGAGGCAGTGGAGAAGGCACTTAGTTGCCTGAGTATAAATTCCCAGGGTGTCACTCAAGCCAGAGTCCTGGCAGCCTAGAGTGATTCAGTGAGTCCTGGCTGTAGGAAGGGTTGTTCAGGCAGAAGACACATTGTGCCAGTCCCCACTTGAAAAGTCCTCCAGAGCACAGTGACCTGGCTCAGGAGTGCTCATTTACCCACTGAAGCGGTCCTGTCCACCACTGTGTAATAAATAGTCTTGTGTAGTTTTCTTCTAGTCATACTATGCAGAGGTTAAATGTGCTCCACACACAGAGAAAGAGGCAAACCTGTGTAAGACCCTCCTGAACTTACTGAAGAAATTGTATTGAATCCTGAGGATGGATATCACATCCTTTCCCCATTGCCAAACCTCCAGGAAGTTCTGCTTAATGTTTGCTTTTGTCTCACTGGTGAGGACCACCACATTACCATGCTTCAAATCTGTAGTTCTTTAGAGGAGAAGAATCTGTACTTTTGGGGAGCATTAATGTTGTTTTCTGTATTTGGATTATAGTGAAAATAACCAACAATCTGGTGCTTTCACTACCCTGAATCCTTTCCTCCCAAAATCTCTCTGAATATGAGACAGCTCTTTAGGTGAATATGCCCATCTGCATGGCACAGAGGAGCCATGGGTTTAGCAAGCAGAGCAGTGTCTCCTTTCAGTCTCACATAGGTAAAACTCCTGGGAGGCACAATGAGAAACAGTCACTAAGCAAAAACAGCAATAAGAACTGGGAGATGACATCTTTATTAATTTTCCATAGACACAAGATGAGTTGGCAACCGTATAAATTCAGGGATAACTTGGAGTTTGGAGTAGGCAGCATCAAATATGACCTACTGGTCTCGGAGAATGCTGTAATTAATATGCCATCATCTAATCAAACAATGAATTTCAGTCATATGAATGAGGATCAGAATGACTGTAAAATGCATCATCCAGGCTATCTTGAAGAGCTAACCTGGGTGTCTTGTCAATTCTTTTAGAAGAGCACTAACAAATCAGCTTGGGGAGAGACGTACTGCAAAAACATGCCTTCATTAACCATCTAGTCACAGCCCTGTGCAGCTGTTTGCGGGGTGGTTTTTGTCTGGAAGGAGACTTCTACTGTTTCTGTAGGAGCCATCACCTTGTCACCCATTTTGAAGACTGTAGCGACTTGTGGATGACCTCACACAAAGAAAAGATCTGAACTGACAGGAGCGTTGAGGCAGCCCTTGCTCAGATGGACACCATCCCAGGTGCCAAAGCTACCCAGCACACTGGTGCCTCTTTGCTACAGGATGAGAAAAGGACCACAGAGCTCTGATACAGTTAAGGGACTGGCAAACAGCCACCACCCCACAACTTTTCATCTGGAAATGTGAGTCAAGGATTTTCACCTCAGGAAACCATTCTGAGCCCCTGGCCTGCTTTTCTTCGCACAGCTGGTAGAAATGGCTCTCAGCTTTATCAGGAAAACAACAAAGATCAATCAAACAAATCCCATAGTAGGAAACAGTGAGGGTTTCATATCACATTACTACAGGATCTGATTTGGGTGCCCCAGGCTCTTGGGGCAAAGTCAGGATCTTCATCTTTTTGGCTATTTATTTCTGTTGACTCTGAAGAGAGCATGGGAAGACTGGATTGTGGACAACTTATGGCCAGATGAATCTCAAAATATTTATCTAGATAGCTTGCATCATACCTACTTTCTGGAACATACAACAGCACATTGATGTATGAGCTGTTAGTTGGGTAGATGGACTCCAATAAAATATTTGGCTGTCTTACTGTTTAAAAATTTTCAAAGTGCATAAATATATACACATACACATACATGTATACTGGTGGTGTGATTGTATGTTACAGTATCACAGTATCACAGTATCACAAGGTTGGAAAAGACCTCTGAGATCATCTAGTCCAACCTATGACCCAACACCAACACCTACTGGTCATTTAAACCATGACATTAGTGCCTCATCCAATCTATTTTTAAACGCTTCCAGGGTCGGTGACTCCACCACCTCTCTGGGCAGCGCATTCCATTGGCCAATCACCCTTTCAGTGAAAACCTTTTTCCTAATATCAAGCCTAAACCTCCCCTGACGAAGCTTGAGACCATGTCCTCTTGTTCTGCCTGACAGAAGAGACCAACCCCTGCCTCCTTTTAGGTAGTTATAGAGGGCAATAAGGTCTCCCCTGAGCCTCCTCTTCTCCAGGCTAAACAACCCCAGCTCCCTCAGTCGCTCTTCATAGGGCTTGTGCTCCAGTCCCTCCATTCCACCATCTTTGTTGCTCTTCTCTGGACACACTCCAGCATCTCAACATCTCTCTTAAATTGAGGGGCCCAGATCTGGACACATTACTCAAGGAGCGGCCTGACCAGCACTGAGTATAAGGGGATGATAACTTCTCTAGTCCTGCTGGCCACACCATTCCTGATGCAGGCCAGGATACCATTGGCCCTCTTGGCCACTTGGCCACACTGCTGGCTCATGTTGAGTTTCCTGTCCACCATCACTCCCAAGTCTCTTTCCACTCGATTACTCTCTAGCCATTCTGTCCCCAGCCTATAGTTCTGCATTGGGTTATTGTGTCCAAAGTGTAGAACCCGGCACTTGGACTTGTTGTACAAATACATATGTTACTACTATAATTAATCACTATTTTTCAACAGTTGTGTCATGGAATAACTGAACTGGCTGTTAGAACTGATTCCTAAATTTTTTCTGTAGATGACATTTCCTATATGAGGGAATTCTTTTGATTTTGTGCTAGAAAAATGCATGGACTGAGCTTTGAATGGCGAATTCCACAAATTTCAGGACTGCAAAATAATACCCAGAGTTCTCTTAGATGAATTCTGGCAAATCTCACCGGGTAGACTGAGACCCTCTGCTACGTCCTTCTGGCAAGGATGCTGGAGAAACATGTCCTTAAAATACCCCCTTCAGTCAGTGAACAGCTGATGATGGTAGAGTTGCAGTAACGGTGACCGCTGAGGTCATACTGCCTTCTTGCCACATGTGCTGAAGATGAGGCCAAGGGACTTGTGCAAACAGCTGACAAGAGGTGCTAGCTCAGCAACCCATGGTTGCTCTGAAAATCTGAGTGAAAGCCCTCAACTTACCAAATATCAGCCTGAGCTCTTAGCTGCTTTCTGTTGGTCAGCGAAGGGGTTTTTTTTGTCCAGCTGACCCACTCATGTGGCTCACTCCCTGAGGATGCTACAGAAGAGACCTTGAGCAATGACCAACTTGAGATGTCTGGCAATAAGGAAAGCTCATTCCCACTTGCTTCTGGCCTGTGGTTTGGCACTCACGTGCAAATAAGAACATGAGAGTTTGTTTCCTGTCCTGCAGGCTGAGTCTCCAGTGTCCTTGGAAAGTACTGCAACCAGCCTCCCCTCCTCAAAAACTATATGATGGACAGAATCCCACTTCAAACACCAAGAATGTGGCTGTGCCAACATGTACCTGCTGTTCCTTCATGACATGGCTGAAGCAGCTTCCCATTCCATGGATGTGAGCAGTTGCCTGCTCCACTGACCTATCAAGACTCCCTGATGTTTCTGGACAGACCCAGGTAGCATATTAAGAATAATCCTTGAGCATCTCCCTCTATCCTGTATAAGAGCCTTATGTACTCAGAGCAACTCTTCAGAGGCCAAAGAATCTTCTTCCGAAATGTTACTGAAAATATGAAAGGCCTGTAGTGACCTATGCCCGCTGGAGAATTTCTTCTCTTGCACTGTCACAGTACAGATCATAATCCTGCCTACTGGAGATGCTGAGATTCAAATGATTTAAGAAGCTACTAAGTCCCAACACCTTCTCCAACTATTTTGAATTCAAACACTTGAAGTTTTGCCTACATTTTACTATTTCTTTTGCTGTTTCAAAGCTTCACTACCTGACATTTCCAAAGAACAAGGAACATTTGAAAATGTTTCCTCCTAAAAATATCCCCAAAAAGACAACTACAACTCTCTAAATTCATGGCTTAGTTTTCTTCTCTCTCTGGAGTTTCAAAACCAAATCACTGGTGTTGACTAACACTTAACAGTTATTGTTGTTCACAACAGTGTCAGTGGGGTTTAACCATGGTGTCAGGGAACTCGCAGAACTCAAACAGGGATGGGAGTTATTACCATAACCAGCTCACAAAAGCTTGCTTAACAAACTCTGGCAAAATGGTTTTCAATTAAACAGATTTCTGGTTAGGGTTTTTTTTTGAGAATGGGTTTGCTTTTTTATTTTAGGAATTAGCAGTTTCTGTTTCAAGATACGTTTTCAGTTTTTGCAGAAAAAATAATGAGAAGCTCAAACCCAGTACTTCTTGATTGAAGACCCAAGAATTTGGGGTTTACTTTTTGATGAAAAGAAATATATATATTTTTTTAAAGAACAAGCACTTTCAAATTTTGTGTTAAAGGCTACTGCATGATTTGGTCATCTTGCCATGTTGCCATGAATTAAAAATCCTGGTCCGTAGCTTGTTTATAAAGTTTATGGAATCTGCTAAAGTGTACCATTTAGAACATGACAGCACCTCCAGAGAATCTTACACTTGTAATAGGATGATCCAGGACTTTATCTTTATTGGAGATGTTTCCTTTGTAACAGGTTGTGGGTTCAAATGGCTCTCCTCAAGTGTCTTTAACTGAATAATTACTGACAGTGCATCATTTACTTGTCTGTCAGCATCTGGCAATATAAACATTGCCAACAAGCCAACAAGCATTTTAATTCTTCATAGCTGTCATGATTTAACCGTAGTTGGCAGCTAAGCACTGTGCAGCTGCTCGTTTACTCCCTCCAGTGGAATGGGGAGAGAATTGGAAGAGTGAAATTGAGAAAACTGGTAGGATGAGATTAATAGATAAAGCAAATGCTTGCATAAGCAGAGCAAAACAAGGAAAACTTCCTCCCTTCCTTCTTCTTCCCCCAGCTTTACGTGTTTAGCATGATGTCATATAGTATGGAATACCCTTTTGATTCGTTGGGATGAGCAGTCACAATTATGTCCCCTCCCTAGTTCTTCCCCCTGCCCCAGCCCACTCACTGACGGGGTCGTGTGAGAAGCAGAAAAGGCCTTGACTCTGTGTAATCACTGGCTCAGTGACAAAGAATATACCTCCATATTATCAATGATGGTTTTAGCATAAATCCAACACATAAGTCCTGGTAGCTACTCTCAAGAAAATTAACTCTGTCCTAGCAAAAATCAACACAACTACTCTTTTGTTTTGTAATAAGCTTATCACGATCATCACTCTGTTGAGAAGGCTTCAAGTTTCCAAATCCCTAAACTGAAATTATGGTCACAGAGTCTGCAAGACTAACAAATGAGAGGAAAAGGGATAAGAAAGTGCAAAGAAATAACAGGGTAATATTTGTTTTCTGCTTGGAATATTTATAGTTTTTATTCACCAGAAGACAATTGAAACTTAATGTTCCTGTCTACTGTTTATAAAGTAGGTTAGGACAACTAGCTCAGATGGAGACGTGCATACTAGAAATATGGGAGAACATGAGGACATAGAAACAGCCAAAGGTCCTTTCTGTTTGGCTTCTGCTACCTGGCAGTGACCAGGGGATGCCTAGAGAAGAAGTGAGTATGATAATCACCTAGGCATAGCCCCGGACACTTTCCATGGCATGGGAACTTTGTTGGCTGCACTGAGATGCTTCTTCAGTAGACTGTTCTGGGCACACCTGCAGTTCGGTAAGATAAATGACACCCTACATTCTGCTGCTGAAAACATCTGTGCAATAGGCAGAGCACTGGCTGTGAACCTGGATCTGACCCTTCTCAAGTAGCAGTGGTTTTGAGTTAGCAGTCCCATCTATCAGAAGGGTGTTTTACCTCCAGCTCTGCTCCAGTGGCTGCTGCTTTTGTGTCCCAGAACAGGCTCTGGGTCAACCACTACCTTTGTACAAAAAATACCTCCTTTTTCAGCCTTATTCTTTAGAGTTAAAACAAAAAACCTCCAGCAATTCTCTGAGATTTTTATCTCCCTACTGTCACTGAATGCTTTACAGTCTATTTTACTGTAACTTCTCCAGGGTGACCTTCCTGGCACTTTCAATCAGGTTCCCACATAGTCACACCTTCTGTCCCTACCACTCACCATTTCATCTCGGGCAACCCTGGAGTGCTCATCCTAACGGCCTGAACTGAGATTTCTGGCCCACTTGTCAGCTGTGACCCCCACTGTGTCTAACACCAAAAACTTCTCTAAAAAGTGTCATTGAATTCATGCATACAGGTACAGTCTTTTCTCTTCTGTACTCACTGAATACTTTGCAAAGCCTATCTGTAATCACTAATTACAGTTGTACGCAACTTGCAAAACTTGTATTTGTATGAGGGGAAAGGAAAAGTCTGCATAGTCTGCAAACTTAAATTTGCCAACCCTTGTAACAAGCACCTTTTCTTTACCCATAAATGCAAGGGTTATTTTACTGTCCCAGCCACTGAAAGCTCTAGGCCAGTAGGTGTCTTTGGTAATTGAAATGTGCCACCAAGAAGTTCCTAGCATCACCGCTGATTCAGGAAGCAAGGGGCCATTTTCCCGGTGCACACTAACCCCAGCCATACTCGAATTCTTAGGGATAGGGTGACTGTAGTCCCTGTCAAACAGGAACCTGCTCACTGGTGATTTTAAAAGGGTTGACTTTCTATCTCTGATGGTGGAGAGAATTGCTCGCTGATGCAACTAAGTCAGCCAGAGGACTATGCTAAAACTCAGCACCTGAGTTGGCCACCAACTTCAACATGATGCCTGCCCCTCCAGGTAAGAAGGAAAGGCTCAAACCAGTCTTTAGCCCAAGACTTTGGGCTGAGAGTGCATTCCAGAGGCAACAAGTACAAGACCCGACCTGGCTGATCACAGAAGTGTCCTGGCCCAGGTTCTTTTTCTGCTTGGGAAAAAACAAACAAACAAACAACAACAAAGAAAACTCTCTTCAGGGAAGTTCAAGACCAAAGGTTGATGTGTTGACTTGCTCCAAGGACATCTTTCCACTGCAGAATGGACTTGTGCCTGGTCCTTGTGCATGCCAGCTAATATTTCCCATTTCTCCCATTGCAGGGGAGTCTATGGAAAGAGACCTTCTCTTCCTTTGTGCCCAGCCACATGGATACTGCAGGTGCCAGGGCTGGGGAAGGGTCTTTGGGAGGAACACAGGTTCCCTGGTGACCTGACTGACTTTAGACAACTTGTGAATCTCTGTGTTGTTGCAGAAGGACATAGACAAGATCTAGGAGGAGGCACAAGGCATATTAACCCTGATTTCTATAATCCCATAAGGCAGCAGCGCTTCCAGAGGGAATTTGCTCCTGGCACGGTGGAGGCACCCTCCGTATATGCTGGTTGCCATGCATTGCCCAGCTGTAGACAGACGTTTGGGTGCCAGAAAGCTAGTACAGACAGAAGATTGTGTTATTCAGAAGCAATCTAAAACATGGGAAGAGCTTCCCACACAACAAGTGACAGAAATTAAAGTAGCTAAGAAGTTGCTATCAGGTGGGAGCTGGCTGTCCCAGGCTGCCCCAGATCGATAACCACCTAGTGCAATATTAGCTGTGAGCTCTGAGGATAGAGATGTTTGCCATGTAATGAATACAGTGGTTTACTCAGGGGCAGTGACCTAAGCGAGGGTCTGAAACAGCAGCTGTTTTTCACAGAACAGGCTTCAGGCATCTCCTGCAGCACACAAACACATTCCCTCCGAAGCCTCAAAGGGTCATGAAGGGAGGCTTGAGGCAAACTTGTGGGACAGCCATATGTTACAAAGAAGTTGCCTGACCTTACACCAAGCATATAAATGCTATATATGTATATAGCTATGTATATGTACCTCTAAGGACAGCTGACCTTAGCGTTACCTTGTAAGGGCCCTCTTTGCTCCCATAGGCTGAATGTATGAGAGTGATACCCTGACCACAGAGCATCTGATAAATAGGCATTTAGTGAGGGTTGAATATATGCCAGCAGCAAGATGGTAGGACATTTGGCCAATGAATGCCAGGAGGATGCTGTCTTTCAGTGGCAGAGAGGTTAATGCTGTCTGACTGGGCACAGCATGACCTCTGTAAGAAGCAGACAAAACTTTTGCTTAGTTCCCCTGAGTTTGTGCCAAGTAGCCAGCACGGCTCAGGCTCCAGACACGCTCCCGAGTGTCTATAGGGTGGGAAACAGGCAAGTGAGGGACATGAGAGCAGCCTGATAACACCAACATACGTGCCTCACCCAGGCATGCAGAGCAGGAAACAGGAGAATATGCACCTTGCACGTTACACTCGTATCAGGCTATTGCTCCCACTGCGATAATGGTAGTGTTTAGAAATGGATTAAGGGCTTCGGGCACAACTTCCTGCCTCTTCCTTCTCTCCAAGCACGAAAGCACAAGTGTGCTGTCAGTGCCTCTTCATTAGCAGATAATACAAAACTGAAACAACAGGATGTACAGGCAGGATTTCACACGCATAACTACAGATGTCCAAGCCCGAGTTAGCTGGTCCCTTTTTGGTGCATGAAGACTCATGCGCTAAACATATCACATCCATCTGCCCAGTGCCTGTATTGAGCCAGTGATTAGCAGAGGGCCTTTGCCTTTCCTGAGAAAGGCTTGGGACATTGTCTCCAAAGGGCTTGGCTGGCTTCCTGGTCCTACCCAACAGCAAAAAAAACTCGTGGAAAAATTGTGCAGCTTTGCTATCTGCAGCGAGAACTCCTCAGAGCCCAGCCCTGCTGCTCCCAACAAGATGGGATTAAAACTTTTGCAGCTATAGGCTAGGAACACGCAGAACCCTGGGCCAAAAAGGAAGCACTGTTGAGGCAGGGACATGGAGGCAGAGGGCCCTGTGCCAGGACCTAGTTTGGGAGAGGCGGCTGAGGTGGGAACCAGAATGTGGTGCAGGTTCAAGCCACGGGATGGCAAGAAGGATATTGGATACTTCTGCTTTGTTGAATACAAATTTAGACCCTTCTTTTCCTTAAACACACAGAGTGCCTAAGTCTACCCCACTGAAAAAGACAGGAGGAGCTTGAGTGAAAACAAGCAAAGGCACAGAAGGTATTTGCAGTGCGCTCTCACCTCCGAAAGAGAGCATTTCCTTTCCATCTCTTCCTCTTGTCTCTTGCTCAGGCACCAGAGCCCTGGAGGTTGCCAGCCCTGTGCACCTTGGCTCCAGAGAGAAAGGAAGTCCTTGGAGCAGTTTCCATGTCCACTCAGAGCTAATGCTTCATCTTGGGAAAAGTGTTAAATGCATCTAGGCTTTGAAAATATGATGAAATCAAATCTGAATTTAAAACAGTTTATGCATAGACCATCATAACATTTTAATGGGGAAAAAATACACAGTCATTTCAAGCTTGAAGAGTCTAAGTAGTATGGTTTTGTATAAATGGCTGATATGTTATTTGTTTATTGGGCAATCTACTTTTTTATATTGTTTGTCAGGCTATATAGTTTTAGGTGAAAGCTTTTTAGCATGCTGTGCCTGCCAGAAGAACTTCATTTATATTCAGGTTTCTGCTCCAATGTGCATAGAAAATAGACCACTAATTGCCTTTGTACCCCATCTTGCACTGTTAACCAGAATATGGCTTCATCATAAATTAGACCATATTAACGGTACTGCTGCGCAAATGAGTTGAGCGCTAAAATAGATGATTTCGTTTGAGGTTCACAAAAGGATTGCTTAGTTTAAGAGGCTGATTCTGGCAACTGTAGCACTCATATATTCAATTGAAGGTTTCCTAATCACAACGAGAGGGAAGCAATCTCTTCACAGGACACTAGCCAAGGATGGGACACTTAGACTCTTTCACTGGGGTTATTTCTTCAGGCAGGTGCCTTCCTTCCCCTGAGTCTCTGTCTGCCTTGATCTGCTCTGGGTCTTTGGACTGTGCCTTACTTGGAAAGGAGATCATCTCCTAGGTTGAACTGATAGTAGAACAATGTGGCCCTGATGGTTTGGGAGCTTCTGAAAGCTTCTTTACTAAAATATAATGTCTCACTTCCTTTGGCTGCTATGATGAATTTACTCTTGCCAAGGTTTCTGCAACACCATGTAGATTTTATTGACTGTGAAAAAGTGTTGCAGATGTAATATATGAGAACAGCCTTAAATCCAAAGATCAAATGATCATGCCTGGCTAGAAAACTCATGGCTAGGTGCTGCTCTGTTGAAGCCCACCACACAGCATTTTTAAAGTTTAAAACCCAGTGGACCCTCTCACTGCTAGTTCAAGCATTAATCCATTCCTCAACAGTGCAGACACCTCCTACAGCAAGAGAGGGACAGTCCAGGGCTTTTATAAATTCAAATGAACTGAGAGTAACTAGACCAAAATTTATTTTTCCTTTTATCTTGCCATATTACTCCAGCCCACAGTCTTACAATCCTCACACAAGCACTGCTGCTCTCACTGCACACCCCTGGGCTCTACCCACTCTCTAAACACCAAGGCCAGAAGTGCCTTTCCAAGGACCAAACACCCAAAGCATTCCTTATCGGCAGGGAGAGAATCTTCCCATTCAACTCTCCCTCAATAGACAGGACCAATTAGTCTCCTAAATCACACCCAGTGCTTTCTGACTGTCGCTTTTTAAAGCCTCCTGTTATTTCTAGGGCTTGAACCAAACACTGAGTTAATGATTACTGAGTGGAGTTTCAGTGATTATTTTGAGGAGACAGCCTTTTCCAGCCTTCTGGACACCTGAGGCAGGACATTTAATCAATGTCTTTGTCCTTGTCAGCTGAGGCATTAAATCAGATGGTGTTTAGGTACATAAAATCATTTCAGGCACTGACAATGTGTTTTCCAATGTGCAAGGAGCAATAAAACCTACATGCATTGTTAAGAGAGTGAAAATCTAGTACATTTTTCAGTTAAATGTGTAGATTTATGCCCATTATGTGTGTATAGTTTGTCATCCCTTCATAAGGACATTGATTTTTTTCTGGTCTGCTAAGCAATTGTGAGTTGAAATCACAGCTACCTGCAAATGTGGATATAAACACATAAACACTGAACAGAAATAGCATATAAAGACAGGGAAACAAATATATGAATAAGGGACTAGGAAACACTAGATGGAAATACAATTAAGATTATGATGGAGAAAAAGAAAGTGAAAGACAAAGCAAGTGAAAGAGAAAGTGGGAGAAGGCAAGGCAAGGCCAGGGGCAGAAAAGGCAAGCATAAGATCCAGGTGGAGCAGAGGAGAATTGCAGACCAGTGGAAATAATTGTGGCTACATAGATCCCTAACACCAATAATCAGATTTGAAACATATTATCATAAATAAATAAGCAAGCTAATAGAAGTTATATTGCACAACAAACATTTAGGCTATTTTATATACACAAGGAAATCAATGGTCATTGCAGGTGAGCAAATGAGCAATCTGTATTGTTTAATTAGTCTGCTTATTTTAATGTTTGTGAATTATCTGTGTGAAGATTCTAGCTTCTTTTAAAACATGAGAGGCCCTAAAAATTTTTAGAGCACAGATGTTTCTTAATTTTAATATATTTATTTATTTAAATATTTAAAATTCAACCTGTGTTAATAATTGGTCATATAAGCTCCAGATAAAGTTCTCTCCCATTGTTGGATGATCATAAGAGTTAGACCCATTGCAATGGCAAGGAAATGCTAGCAAGGAAGTTAAGTGTACAACTTCAGTAGATGCTGCTCTCTGCACACCCTCCAAGACAGCATTTTGACTCCCGCCCTCCTCCTGTTTCTTCCCATGACTCTTCTCTAACTTACAGCACATTATAGATGAAGTCCACTTTGTTCTCCTTTCCCTCCTGAGATATTCCAATACTTATTCATTACACATTTTAATGCACTCATGCTCAGAGAACTGGAGGAAGGTTTCTTCGTGGGCTCCTTCCTAGCACTTCCCTCTGTGGGCTCTTAGAGCTTCACAGCATCTCCAGGGCTGATGTGATGTCAATTTACAGAGGGGAGAATGAAATGTGGTGCCTGTTTTTTTAAGTGGATTTCAATCATTTTATTTATTTCAGTGGAACGCGAGCATGTAAATCCACATTAGACCAAGAGGAATTAATTTTAAAAGTCTCCATTAATTCTTAGCATCTAGTTGTTGCTCAGAAGTTTTACTGGACCCACCAGCTCAGAAAAAGCCCATGTGGACAGCACTAGAGTGTCACTTCAGTGTCTGGTTCTTGTGGCACTGGGTGTTCACAATCAGACTTTGAGTTTTCACAACCGAAACCTTCCCCATCACCTGGGAGTACCTCAGGATGCTGCAGACCAGACACCCAGAAAAGAAAGGCATTTGCAGCTGGAAATCTTTGGTGTGAAGTTCAGCCCAAGAGTTTCATCAAAGTTAACAGTATCTCCCTTTGATTAAATAGTGATGCAGCCCAGGTCTTGCTTCCCACCCCGGGGAAGAGGGCTGATGTGAGCACACCCTCCTTCTCTCCTGACTCCTACACCCATGTTTCTTACTGTGGGCAGGGACAGAGGAGGAAAATAAAAAGGTCAGGCTACTGAACTCCCAGGTCTCACCTAGAGCTGAGTTAGGAACATGCCCAAATCTAGACCTTCATGCTCTTCCCTCTAAAGGGTGAGTATCTTACATGTCCTCTGCATAAATCACCTTCCTCCTTGATGATACTCAGGCAGGGCTGGAGGAAGGAGCATTAAGAATATCTTCCAACTTTACAGCTTTACCTGGGCTTGATACAACAACTGCAACACAATGAGCTCTCCTTCAGTCCTAACAAAGAAACATAGCAGTGAAGAAAACAAGGTGAGAATATGCTGTGTAGGATTACTGTCTCCAGATGCCAGCTACTCCAGTCCTCTACTCCAGTTTGGGATCAGCCATATGTAAATAGCTCTTGTTTTCAGAGACTTGCAGAGGTAGCAACTCCACATTCTACCAATATAGCCAGCTCCAATATGTCACCATTTCCCAGCTTTGTTTTCATACCAGTCCAAATAATTTTAAGGAAAGTTTTTCCACATGTTTGGTGAAAGGCAGAGACACAGAATGTAAAATTTCAGCCCAAATGGTTGAACTCCAGAAAAGTTACAATATACAAACAAGACCTGAGGGCTGTGGTGAGAACCATCAGCTGCCACCTGGGCAGAAACCTGCCCTGCCCTGAAGAGTCCAGGGGAAAGCACAAGCAGACAAGGGCTGGGGGGGGATTTCTCTCTGGGTTATAGCTCTGCCCTGATTTCCTCTATCTGTAACTATTTGAATACATATATATAATATTTTTCCTACTCTTATCTCATATAATAAACATGAAGTGCAAAATACAAAGTTTTGTGTGGCAGACAACATGCAGTTGCTGTGTTTTCAGTGGAAAGGTTCACAGTATTTTAAAGTAATTCCTCAACTCTTCTTACAAAGCAATGAAATTCTGTTTCCCTGGTGATAGGCAATATTCCTACAAGAAAATGGAATTATGACTATAGGGGGAGAAGGAAGAAAATTAAAAGGTGTAAAAGAGAAAGTGTGAAAAGAGATTACGCATGTAAGATCCTCTCCTACTCTCAGGCTTTTCCAAGGCAGCTTTCCTACACATTTCCTGAACAAGGTCTTATTCGAAGTGGCTTAAGTAAATGGGTTTTCATGCAATTCAAGATGTGGTCCACACTCTTTGGTGCGAAGAAGCTGATGTGTGCTGGGAAGAGCAAACTGAAGTTGCTGTGTGTGAATGGAGAATCGCTCAGAGACAAAAAAATCTTCTTGTCAAAAAAAAAAACCTGATGAACCAGTGTTACATTAAAGCAGGTGAAATATTTTGTGCTCTTGTTTTTATCGTTGGTGCTAAGAGGGAAAGACAGCTTTGTTTTCACGTGGTTATTGATTATTAACCAGCTTTGTGAAAGGTTACCTTTCTGCTAGATACAGCCATGGAGGGGGCTAAAAATCAATCCCTGGGAAAGTTCTGTTTCCCAGTCAACTTCTCCTTCTCCAACTGCCAGCCCTTGCCATAAATAAAGTTTTTCTGCATTGCTCTGAACACAGCTGGGAGATTAAAAGAGATTATTTTTTATATGTCCCACTCACCTTCTATACTTCTTTTCTGTCTGAATGTAGATTGCAGAAGGGCAGTTGAACACTTGGAAGTCATTAAATATTATGCAGACATAGAAAATCAAACCAGATTACTGTAAGGAATTGTGACTGAAATATACACGCTATTTTATACCCACAATAAAGGAGGTGGGAAGAATGATGAGAAAGGGAGAAAGGGAACTATTTGAGTAAGGGTTCACAAATTATTGGTATCGAAAGGCAAAAAAAATATTCCTGCCATCTTTCATAGGGGAAAAAAAAAATTATACTCTGTCCAAATGGTTTTCTATCTCACTGACGTCAGCAGTGATGTCTGTCAGACACCACTGGGGAAGAAATGGACAAGACTTTCAAAATACAGAGACTCTCATTAAGCTCTTAAATTAAGCATTTAAAGGTACAATTATTGAAAACGCCATTGAATTTCAAGAGGCACATTGTATATGTTGGCATACATTTTAAAGCCACATCTACACGACATTAAGTATGTGGCTTGGTTTTCCAAACCACTGGGCACTCAGACATATTTATATTATATTGTAAAGCTTTATATAATACAGAATAAAATTTAACTGCACAAACATCCTTTTCTCTGCCAGGCAAGTATCAAGCTAGAGAAATATGATCAGACTTTAACAAGTCCTTAAAAAGTACTTGAATCTAGTATGGTAATTCATATATTGCAGTGTGGGTATTGTGTGTTCCTCTTGTAAGACAGCAACTGCTGAGTACCCGATACATTTGTTACTGATGCTCGAATATCTGAATTTCTGTGCTTGTATTGAAAATAATTACAATCTGCCTTTTCTACTTAATATTACTGCTATCCCCATCATCCTTTGATTACTAATGCAGACTGATAGATTCATTTTTGTTTAATCTCTTGGAATAACAAACTTGCTATAAGCATTCACCATCTAAGTAGATCCTCACAACAACTTAAATCAGAGCATTGAGAAATCCAGAAAAGCCACCTCAAAGGACTAAAACGCCATTAGAAGAAACGATCTGAATCTACTGGGGTTGTTAAACTACAGCCTTGTTAGTGGTTGTGGTACCATGCTCATGAATCCAGCACAACCCTAAGTTGGAGGTGTGAGCTTTCCAGCTCCGTGGATAGAGTTGAACTGCAGCACACATCCAGCCAGGCTTTAAGGTGGGGGAGAATCTACCCAACACGTTGTTAATCAGTTCTAGTGCACAATATGTCCGTGACTTTTCTCTGTTTTTAATCATTAAAACTCCATTGTACAATTATTTGTGGGAATAAACATGTTTATACCAACCACCTTTTCTCTGCATGGTTACTTATAGACTGAAGATGGTTAAATTCCTTGTTACTCCAAGCCTGCCAAAACCACAGAATTGGGGAGTCAGGACAGGGGAAGTTCTTATCTCGGAGATGACAGTGTGTGTGCAGGAGTCCCTGGTCTCACTATTGAAAGTATTCAAGTACTGCCGGCCTTATAGGGTTCACATAAGAGTTAAAGAGGCAATTTAATTTATTTTAATTTCTTACATCAGGCCTACCCATCCAAAATCTCTTCTAGCTGGAGAATGAGGACTAATTAAATACAGCCTGGTGTAAGTTCAGCAAAGAGCAGCAGTGCCTCACACAGCAGCAGTTGATCTGGGGAACGCTGTGCCGCAAGGGGGTGGGAGGCAAAAGTTTTACCCAGGGTTTCAGGGAGACTTAAGATGTGGAAGAATCCGCTGAGGACTGTAACATCCACATGGCTCAGGAAATCTCTGGAGCAGAAAATTCTGGGAGGTTGGGAGAAGATCTGGGTGTGGCATCTTATGTGCACACCCTGCCGTAACTGCTGGCGGTGGTGTGTATGGACAACATCTGGGGAGATGGTATGGGGGGGGTCACTGGATCTTTGCCTTGAGTCAGCACAGCAGCGCTTGCAGAGCCCAGTTTTGGGGTGAGCGGGGCCATTCTCGTCACTCCCACCTGCTTCCTCCACACCTATTTCCCACAACAAGTGGGCACTGTTGTGGGGCCCACTCATAGCTCAGAGGCTTCGCCTGGGAACCCACAGCTGCAGAGAAGATTTTCAGCCAGATCTCAGCAACTGCATCCCAGGAAAGGGAGGCAGGCAGCCAGTAGCGATCTCTGGGCTTGGAGTCCCGTGAGGCTCAGCTTCCCACCCCGTAGCTCCCCAGCTACCGGACATTACCGCCCCCGGAGCCGGCCGGGGTCTCCAATGCCAGGATACATGGTGGGGCTCTTTTCCTGCACTGCAGCTCTCCGGCTTGTTGTTAGCACGGCGAAGCGTGCCCTTATCGCCTGCTCATGCAGGCAGAATGAAAGAGAATTAGCTCTAAATTATACGAAATTCATTTGCTTTGAAGGGGGAAGTGTTTGCTCTGTTTAGAAGCGTTCGTTATAGAGAGAGGACCGCATTAAGACACCAGGTAATGGTCCTCCCTGGAGATGAATCAATTTGCTCTGGGTTTTATGGCCTCGCGTTTGTTTGCCAGCACCGGTTCCCCGTGGAAAACCCGGGGCTGTGAGAGCTGGGGAAGGGGCTGGAGGTGCTGGGCTGGGGTCGGTGCACAAGAATTCTCCGGATCAAAGCACACCGGTTCCTGCAGGAGACCCTAGGGCAGGCATCGCGAAGACGTGGGTGCAGAGCTAGGTGGGGGGGCATCATTGCTAAGGGGGCCTCAGAGCATACCGCACCCCGGCTGCCAGCCCAGGGCATGCCAGGGGATGGGAGGGAAGGCGCCGGGCGGCAGGAGCCCGAGCAGCAGCGATGTCTATCGGTAATTCCCGCTAATAAAATACTTTTTCACTATCCGCACTATAATTGGTTTACAGCCTTTTTTGTTTATTTATCCATGAGAGCTGCTGTTAAATGGCTTGGGAAAGCAATCGCTTAATGGCTCAATATTGAATCAGTGCGCTTTCTAAGAGACGAGGGACCCGTACGGGTTCGGAACGGAAACTCATTTTAAGTGTAATGGACTGGGCGGGTTTATGATCACAGAATCACAGAACGTCCTGAGTTGGAAAGGACCCACAAGGATCATCGAGTCCAACTCCTGTCGTGCACAGGACACTCCAACATTCACATCGTGTGTCTGAGGGTATTATCCAAATGCTTCTTGAGTATTGACAGGCTTGGTGCTGTGACTGCTTCCCTGGGGAGCTGTTCCACTGCTCCACCACCCTCTGGGTTAAGACACTTTTCCTAATACGCAACCGAACCCTCCCCTGGCACATCTTCCTGCCATTCCCTCCTGGTCACCAGAGAGAAGAGATCAGCGCCTGCTCCTCCTCCTCCCCTTGTGAGGAAGCAGTAAACGGCTACGAGGTCTCCCACGGAACCCAGCGCAAGAGCGAGGTACCGGGACGCTCCTGTCCCGTCAGCTCGGGGTTGCACCCCCACCGGCAGAGCCCGAGCCGCCCGCCCCAAGGGCTCCGTGCATGGAGCCGCGGGAGCGCGCCCCGACGGTGGCGGCCGGAGCCCCGGTGTCGCGAAAGGGAGCCGGGGGAAGAGGTTGGGAAAGGGGGCGGGCCGGACAAATAGGAATCATGCCTGTCCCCAAGCCGGCCAGAGCGCAGGGAGGCAAGGAAATGATCTTTGTCCCTTTCGGTAGCTCTCCGCCTCCTCATAGCCCCGTCACCAAGTCAACCAGCACTGGCTCGTAGCAGATTATCTCCCGAGGGTCAACACCTTGCAGCCCAAGCTGCTCCCCACGGCTCCCAAATTTACCTCTCGGGCAAACAATCCGCTGCCTATCGCTTGCTTGGGTGATAGCATTGTGGTCCCCACCGGCCGCATCGCGTGAGGGAATGATTTCTATCAATCACGCGTAATGAGACAAGAGCTGGGACATATTATATTTCCCCCTTACACGCATGTGTATAAATTTTCCCAGAAATATTGTGTATATTCTATTACTTTCCAAGGACTGATTTTAATTTTATTATATACCTCACAACAGCCAAATCTCTGCTAATTGGATCGTGGGAGCCTTTGTATATCAATGTCCCTGGTGCCAAACCCCTCAAAGATCCCGCTCCCAGTCCCTAAACGGTTTTCCTCTCAGGTCTGGGGGATGAGCAGCCAGTAGGCAAGGAGGGGGGGAAGGGAAAAGGTGGGTTTAAGGTCCATCTCCCCCGGGTTGCAGAACCCCGACCCCATCCTGGTCCCCACAAGCGCCCACCGCGGTGCCCCTGAACCCAAATCAGGGGAGTCCAAGCACTCCGCTGCGGTGTAGGGGAGTCTGGGACCTGCCCGGCAAAGCGGGGAGGGGGCTGCGGGGTAGAGACCACTCCGGGTAGCCTCTTATGGGTCGCGCCCCGCCCAGGAGGGCTGCGGGAGGGCTCACGTGGGGGGAGCGGCGCCTATGGGGAGGCAGCGGGAGCCGGGCAGGGCTGCGAGCTGTCAAAGAGGCACCCCGGGGCGCCGGGAGCTGGAGCAGCCCGATGTGTCCCTAAGCTGCAAGACCCCTTCCCGCCTCGCCGGTCCTGCTCGCCATGAACACCGAGGAGCAGTATTATGTCTCGGCGCAGCTTTACAAGGAGCCATGTGCGTTTCAGAGAGCCCAGGCGCAGGATTACAGCTCCAGCCCCCCCGCCTGCCTGTACATGGGCAGGCAGCAGCAGACTCCTTACCCCAGCGGTTTAGGGGCTCTCGAGCAAGGCAGCCCGCCAGACATTTCGCCTTACGAGGTGCCCCCCATCACAGAGGATGCCGGAGTCTCCCACCTTCATCACCACCACCAGCACCCTCATCTTCCTCCTCCTCACCAGGACGCGCTGCCTTTCGCAGACGGGGCGGACACGGGGGCGATAGAGGAACCCCGAGTGCAGGTGCCTTTCGCCTGGATGAAGTCCACTAAATCGCATGCCTGGAAGGGACAGTGGACTGGTAAGTTCTGCCGCCTCATTCTGCCGCTGCCCCGCTGCTTCTGTCCCTTTCGGCGGGCAGGAACCCTGCCCTGCACCAGCCCTGCTCCCGCCGCTCCCTCTGGAGATGACCTAGAGAGTCGCTTCCCCGGGAAGGCTTTAAACTGAAAGGGGGAAGATTTTGATTAGACATAACGAAGGAATTTTTCACGATGAGACTGGTAAGGCACTAGAACATGTTGCCCGGGGAAGCTGTGGATGCCCCCTCCCTGAAATGTTCAAGGCCGGGTTGGATGGGGCTTTGAGCAGCCTGGTCTGGTGGGAGGTGTCCCTGCTTATGGCAGGGGGGTTGGAACTGGATCATCTTTAAGGTGCCTTCCAATCCAAACCATTCTATGATTCTACGATTCTCTGGGACGCTTTTCCTCCTATGCCATCTCCGCAAGACCCCGTGCGGCAGAGCCCATCTCCTCTCCCCTGCCTCTCTATCCCACCCGCTTCTGCTCCACGGTATTAGCCGTAATTGTACCTTTCCAAGTGAAAACCCAGGGCAGGAGAAACAATGCACAAACGAAACAGAGCTGCCAGCGAGGGGAAGAAACTCTACCTATGCAGAAAGTTCCGCTGCCCAACAATATTTCTGTCTCTACCTGCACAATGTTATCGTGTCCTGCGCCTTTGTCACGCCTATACGGCAAATATTATATTAATGTCTTTGTTCAAATAGACAGTTAAAAAAAGGACTGGAGCATTAAAATCACGGTGAAACAGTTTGAGAATTGCATGGGGCGAACCAGGGGCGGGGGGAGCGAGTGGGTTCCTAGTCCCCACGGAGGCGCATCCGCCGGGCAGGGGAGAGGAGTGGACTGGGCGGCAGAGATTGTGCCGAGCGGGAGGGTGGATCGGATGATTTTCCCTGTGCTGAATGGATTTAGAGGAAAGGCAGAAAAAGGGGGGGAAAAAAAGAAAAAAGACAAGTTCTCAAACTATCCCTTTTTTCCTCTGTCTCCTATACCTGAGGAATGACAAAAACGAAACGTTTCCCGTAAAAGCCAAAAACTCTTCCCAGCTCAGCAGGAAGGTCCAGGCCAGAGTTGCGCTGTGCATGGGGTGTGTGTGCAAGCACCTGCACGCAGGGACTACTCCCACCGCGGGTGCCCGGTGCCTCCACAGCGCTAGTAGCCGAACTCCAGTGTATTCGCATGGTGTGCATTGCAAACTATGTAGCCTAAGGATGTATTTTTTATGGGAACCGCTGGGATTCAGGCGCCCTCGGATTCCGTCGAGCTTTGCCGGTGAAAGACACTCAGAGAGGCCCCGGCCGAGCCCGCCCCTGTGCTTCCCACCGTACCCGGCTCAGGAATCACCTGCCCAGGGGCTACCGGTCATCCTCGGGGGCAGGTTCCGTCCCGCGCATTCGGTTATTTCATCGTCACAGAACAGGTTTCTTTCAGATCCACAGACACGTATACGTGTATATACATAGGTTTATATTTTAAAACATTTTTATGCTTGTCTATTCTAATTAATATATTTTATATATACACATAGGTTTGGTTTTACTTACATTTTTTATGTATATACATGTATTTTAATATATATTTAAATATATATACACTTATGTTTATATACATATGTTTATAAAAATATATAGATATGTTTTGTGTTGTTTAGGACTCGAGGGAATGGCATGAAGATGTTCCAGGAGAGGTTTAGGTTAGATATTGGGAAAAGGTTCTTCACCCAGGGGGTGGTGGAGCACTGGAGTCTAGGGAAGCAGTCACGGCGCCAATCCTGACGATATGCAAGAAGTATTTGGACAATGCCCTCAGACACATGGAGTGAATGTTGGGGCTGTCCTGTGCAGGGAGAGGAGTTGAACTCGATGATCCTCGTGGGTCCCTTCCAACTCAGGACATTCTGTGATTCTGTGTTTTATAAACACTACATATTTAATACCATGCAAATAGGAAGATGAGAGGCAGGAGATCCCGTGTAGCTCCCTTGACATGGCAGTTTCAACCCAGCTGTCCGAGCCTAAGTGTCTCCAGATGATGCGCTGAAGCGCAGTCAGAGGGGCTCCCGGCGCGGGCGATTGCGGCCGTCAGTCTCCGTGCCCACGCAGAGCGGCGGCCGCGTTGAGAATAGAAATTCCCCTGCGACGCTGTTTCCGAGAACGAGAAATCCAAGGTTTCACTAACCTGGAGAGATCTGAGGTCCCTCTCCTGGCCCTGGTCCCTCTCCCGGCCCACTCCGTTGCCACCCACGGGGTTCCCGGGGGCTGGTTAAGAGCAGGAGCCTCCCTGGTCCCAGGGCGACTCGCTGGCGATATCCTGGAAGACATCTCCCCATCTGCTGCCCTCGACCTCCTATTCCGGGAAACTACTCCCCATTTTTTGAGGCTTGTGCAAAGGACGGAGGCCCTACCGAAGGCCCTGTCGGGGAGAGCTGCCTGCTCCCCGCCGCACCCCCACTCCTCCGCCCCCTAGGACCCCATGACCGTCGCCCGCGGGCCATCCGCTGGCTTCTTTCCGGGCCGGTATCGCAGAGCTGAGATCTTTTAATTTTTGGTTTTAATATTTATATTCTGTTTTGTTGCTTGTGCCTTTGTTTCAGCCAGGTTTTTTTGTTGTAATTACTTTGAGTTTGCTTTTTTTTTTTAATTTTATTATTCGGAGGGGTTTTTTCCTGTTTGGTTTGATTTCTTCTGCAGGTTTTTCTTTTTCTTTTTCTTTTTCTTTTTCTTTTTCTTTTTCTTTTTCTTTTTCTTTTTCTTTTTCTTTTTCTTTTTCTTTTTCTTTTTCTTTTTCTTTTTCTTTTTCTTTTTCTTTTTCTTTTTCTTTTTCTTTTTCTTTTTCTTTTTCTTTTTCTTCTTTTCTCTCTTCCTTTTCATTTTCGTTTTTCATTTTCGTTTTTCTTTTCCTTTATATTTTCTTCGTTTTTTCTTTCTCCTTGTTATCTTTCTCCCTTTTCTCTTTCTCCTTTTTCTCATTTTCTTTTCCATTTCCTTTTTTCTCCTTTTCCTTAGTCTTTTTTGACGCGAATCTGAACAATTCCAGGGCCCTGGATCCTCCGGAGCTTTCAGCGACATGAAAACGCTGGCCCTTGAGCGTCTTCCCTGGCTTGAGGGACGACACTTCCCTGAAAACCTCGAGAAAATGATTATTAAAAATACATCAAATTGTCTTAAAATAAAATAGCAGCATTGCTGACAGCCTCCACTTCGCTGTGCCCGGCCGGGCTTCTCCTCGAGGCCGTCCCCTCATCCCGTTTTCTCCCCCCTCCTGTACTCCCCGGCGCGCAGGGGTGCGGGGACCTAGCCCCCCCGCAGCCCGAAGGGGCGGCCGGGCGGGCAAGGGCTGACTCTTCCTTCTCTCCAGGGGGGTCCTATGTGGTGGAGCAGGAGGAGAACAAGCGGACGAGGACGGCGTATACCAGGGCGCAGCTGCTGGAGCTAGAGAAGGAGTTTCTCTTCAACAAGTACATTTCCAGGCCGCGGCGGGTAGAGTTGGCTGTCATGTTGAACTTGACAGAGAGGCACATAAAGATCTGGTTTCAGAACCGACGGATGAAGTGGAAGAAGGAAGAGGACAAAAAGCGAGGGGCGAGCAACAGCAATGACCCCGAACAAGACTGTGCGGTGTCCTCCGGGGAGCTGCAGAGCAAGGAGGATATCCAGCCTTGTCCCCCCGGGAACCTGCCCTCGGGGGCCTCCAGGGACCTGCTCGCCCCCAGAAGGCAGCAGGACTCTCGGTGAGCCGCGGGGAGCCCCACGCCCCGGGCCGGGGCAGTGGACGTGACCGGGGAGAGGGGCCGGGAGGCTCCCCATGCCGGCCCTCGCCGCCTTCCCCGGGACACTCGATGCCTCCACTCCCAAACTCCCGTCCTGCCAAAACTTAATGAAAGTGTTCAACTCCAGCAAAGAGAAGCACGCTGCGGGCCATAGGAGGCCACGGAGAGGTGCTGGGACGGCCCATTCCCGCTAAGCACTAGGCGCCGCAGAGGGTCCTCCGGGGCAGCTTCCCCCAGGGAACCGGGATCCTGGGCGGCGAGGACGGTGGGTGCGACCCTGGAAACCGGAGAGAAGCCTCATTGCGGGCGCAGGTCTCACCATGTCCGGCGCTGCACAAGCGTGGATGCGGACGTGGGCATCCCAGACTTTCCCGGGGTTGGCACCACTTCCAGAGGCTCCGGGGTATCGTGTCTACCGAGGACCCCCCTAGGACTATTACTCACTTATTTGGAAAGTGGAATTTGTTTTGTTTCCTTTTGAGGGAAGAAAAAAAGGGGGGGCGGGGGGAGGAAAAAAAAAAAAGGAGAAAAAAGCCCGAGTATTCTGCGGGCAAGATTTGCTTCCCCCGATGACAGAGTCCCTATGCCGAGCAAGGACAGACGGTCCCTCTCGGGGCTTCGCGGCTGTCGGGGCTGCGCTCGCCGCTCCGAGGGGTGAGCTGAAAAGCGGAGATGCCGAAAGAAAACCACGAGTGATCTCCGGCCACGGGGACAGAGGCAAATCGGGAGCCGAGAGATGGAAGTGCCTGGGGCGGTAGGGCTGATCTCAGGGACGTTTTCCTTTGGGGAAAAGCTCCTACCTTTCTTCCAGCTTTCCCACAAACTCTGACTCTACCTCGGGGAGAAGAAATAGTTCTGCAGTACAAGCTCTCTGTCCAGCGTGGCTTTTCTCTGCATGTTTTTTCTCTGCAGACCTGACTTTCCATCCCAGCAGGGGTTTGGGGTTGGCTGCTTCCCGAAGCACTGCGAGCTTCAGTTCCATTTTTCAGGCGTTATTTTTCGGCTCGGTCCAGCCCGATCCCAGCCTGCCTTCTCTTCAGCCACTGCCCATGTATCACCAGAAGCATCTTCTCCGTCGCCACAAGCAGCATTTTTTGTAACAGAAGCGACCTGTTCCAGCCACCGCTGAAAACAGGATCGGAAATTCAGTTAATTGGGGAAAGAAAAAAATCACGCTTAAAATAAAAACAAAATAGCGGCTGGAAGGAAGCAGGAGATGCCCGGGTTTGCTGCGCGCCAGGAGGATCTGCCTTTTCGGCACGGGGGCTCAGGATCTGCTCCCCGGACCTGGCAGCAGAAACCCCCCGAGCATCCCTCGAGGACCGCCACAGCGGATCTGAGAATGCCATCAGAGGAGGGTCTGTTCCATCTTGGTCAGATGATGTTCCCAGTCCCACGGCTGAAAGCGAGGGGGAGAGGAAGCAGCTTGTCACAGCGCTTTCTTGGTTTTTTCCCATCTTACCTGAGACTTTTAACAATAAGGTGGAGCCTTGCGCTGAAGGTGTAATTCGTCTATTGCTTTTCTTTCCTTTGCGGGCATTAATATGTGTGTGCAAACAGGGTCGCTTCTGGCCTTCTTTCCTGCAAGTTGTCTGAGAAATTTATCGTCCAAGTCTATATATCCTTATTCATCAAAATGCAGCCAATGACTGAGAACTTTACTAATTATTATGTGAGTAAAATTGAAATAAAGCTCTTCTGCTAGAGAAACAAACCGTAATAATTAAAGTACTCAGACTTCTGGGGCTCAGAAAGCCATTTTTAAACTTCAGCATTTCCAATCACTATTTATTAGCAACAACCTGTTACAGAAAACACACAGCAGGAAAATTTCCACATAGCTATTACAATGTCTGGCACTGAAACTGCCACTTATAAAATTAGACATTGCTGCAAAAAGGATGTCCATCACACATAACATCATTTTCTTCTAAATTTTGTACAGCACACTGCCCTTGGTAAACAATGCACACCATGTCTGAAATGTTGCCTATTTTTCTGTCCTATAAAGCAAAGATTTTCGATTTTTTTCTGCTGTAAAAACAGTAGTGACAGAATTGATATGAATTGTTTGACCACGGTGTCAAAATATTTTTATGAGTGGAAGTAGAATCAGACCCATGGGGTTTAGTTTTAACAAGTAAAGCTTTTTCCTTAAAGAATTTATATAGTTTATGGCTTTAGCACTTTTTAAAAAAATATTCACACTTCTTACACAGACAACAATTGAAAAATTAGCATTAACTGAATCAAGACAGATCCAGGACTTTGTAGAGGTAAAGGTTCATAATAGTCTTTTCCCTGGCAGAATAGCCAGCCCAGCACTGCGCTGGGGAAGAGCATGGCTGACATGAAGAGCTCTAAGGCTGCCATGTGCTGTGCCATGTCACCCCACCAAAACTAGTTGTCCAGGCATATCCATTTTTCCTAGGAGACACTCTCCTCTTATGAAACAGTTCATAATTTATGTTTAATCACTTTTAACCCTGGGATAGGGTTTCCACAAAACATTCTAAAGATCTTGACTTTTACACTTAGGTAAGAGATGAAAAGTGTGAGATCTTTTTATTTACTCAAGTCCTTTAGGCATGTGTGGGAGAGATACGTCCACAAGAACTGTATGTATTCAGTGTTAATAATTTTAAAGAAAAACTGAGCAACATTCAGGGAGATTTTCCACTCCCTGGGTGCCCCTGGCACGGACATCCACAGCACCAGGAACTATGGAGATCTCAGTTCTACCTATGGCTACAGGGGAAGACAGCGATCTTGCAGGCCTTGACGCAACTTTGCATAGGCAACACCTTTACTGCTCCTGCTTTGCTCAGATGCACTCTCCAATACTGGAGCAAAAGCTTTCCTCTCTGCCTCTGCACTGTCGAGAGATTGGCTGCTGTTACAGGAAGGATTACAAGGCAGGGGTTATTCAGTGCCCTCTTCTTTCTCCAGTCAGTGTAGAGCATCTAATTTGAATGGCACACAGCTAGGTAAACCTAGACCCAAAGCTCGGGCTGCTGTCGCACACAGATCAGGGCCTGTTGTTGGTTTGCTGTCACCTGAGAAGGAACATCCAGCAGCCCGTGTTGGGGTCATGCTATCATCATGCTTTGGGTGATTCTGGGGAAGGGAAACTGGAGCTGTGTTTCAAACCTTACTTTGGGAGTAGAAAGAAATGTCATTGGGCTCTCTCCCCTCCTGATGGCTTGTAGGCTTGTCCTTATGAGAGTTTTTCATGTCAGTCTAAGCAACCGACACTCACACACGTGCACACACGTGGCTTCCAATAACCTGTGGCCCAGAATAGCAGTTCCCTTTGTGCTTCCTTTACCCTGAATGGTGATACGAATAACTAGATCTTCAAGGACACTTTTGTAGCAGTCAGGAACATGTCTGGTGTCTGGTTTAGCATCTAGGAAGAACATCAAAATGTGGCAACACTGCATAGCCCACGTTAGTGGTGAACACTACCTACTTTCATTTGTTCACAACTGCCCCGTGATCCTCTCCCACTGGCTTCCAGCACCCTGTACAATACCTTACTGTGCACTTTGCAAGCGTCAATGCACCCCTGCAGTGCTTTAGCTGTGAGCAAGAAGAATGGGGGAACAAAGGGGAAGCACATGCACACAAGGTTTCTCCTAGTCTCTGCCTTTCTCCATCTCCTCTCCTCCCAGTACTTGCTGTCCTGGTATGCAGCTCCTCTGTTCCCTGGTGCTTTTGGAATTGCAACATATGTGGGGACAAATAAAACACAGAGAAAATGAACTATGTCCCTCTCTCTTCCCAGCCTGCCTCGTGATGAGTCAGTCCTGGCCAGCCTTGTTCACGGAGCAGGAAACTCAAACACGTGGTTTCTCTACTATTAGGCCTTACACGCTTGCTACCTTGTATCACGGATTGTTCCAGGAACCATTTGCTTCCAACAATAGCACCACTAAAAGGAGGAGAGGCTGCAGTTGCTTTTCCTCTGATTGAGGTGCTTTTACATGGGACCCCATATTCACAGGAGTCCTGATGCCAGGCTCCATCTACCAGGATCCACTGGGCACAAGAGGCCGGTGCCTTGTCAAACAGGCATAGTCTTCATAGATGAACCAAAAATACATTGGGAAGGAAGAAACTCAAGAGAAGAGGGTGAGTTGGAACAATAGACCAAGAACAGAAGCATCTCAAGCAGATGCAGAGCATCCCACTTGGAAAACATTGGCAAAGAGGGGTTGCTCGGCTTTGTTTCACAACAGAGCTGGTCTGGGTATGATGAGTGATGCCAGTGGTAGCTTCACGTCCTCCCTACTTCTCGACCCAGGCCCAGGGGGAGAAAAGCCTCTACTCAGAGAAGCCTTGGGACAGTATGCTTAGGATTCAAGAGTAAAATACATTTAGCAGCCATAGAAAGCAGAGGGTATGATGGTTTGTATCTCCATTTGCAGGGCCGGACTTGATAATGGATCATGTAAAAGAATATTCTCTGTGAGCAACTGGTAGCATGCTGGCATTTTGTCTAAGCAGAGGCAGTATGTTCAATTAAGTATTTAGCTGTGCCTGTTCCTTGAAGATCTCAAAGCACTGAGTAGAGGAAGGCAGGGATTACTGACTTCACTGACATAAGAAGGAATCAGAAACAGGAAAGAAGGCTCTCTTTGGAGAGAATAGAGGGCACACGCCGCCTGTGCCGGGAACCAAACTGCATGAAAACCAAGGTGGAGCTAAGGGAGAGATACCAGGTCCTGGGCTGTGTGGAGATCTGTGTTTGAACACCACTTCATTGGGCCCAAACCCTTCTTTAGAGAAAAGCAAACAGTTACCTGCTGGGAGCCTTAGCTGGGTGCGGCATCGTGGAGTTCCAGAATTATGTTTCGAGTGCAACCCCTCCTGGAGAAGAGGCTGTATCTCACTGTAGAAAGTGGTAGTGAAGCAGCCCCCTTACATTGTGGCTTTTAACTATTCTTCAGCATAACTGCTCAGCTCCCTCTGGTTCAAAATGTGTGTCTTTCACTCTGCAGAGCTTCTGGCAGTAAGATCTGATCTGTCATCTGGCATGCCCTCTCTCAGTTTCCACTGCTAACCCCCTGTTGGTGAGTCACTATTTGGCTAAGGGTGAGACTGTGTGAGGTGACATTGGTCAAGATAAGCCAGCAGAATAGCAATTCCTTTTGTTGTTTTTTTTTTCTTTCCCAATCACTCTGTAAAATGGATTAAAAATTACCAAAAAGCAGACTGGAGGTGAAGCTCCTCTACTTTGCAGGCATCAGATCCTTTACTGTTCACTGAAAGTGGTAAAACTAGTTGTCAAAGTCACAGCTGGTTTCCAGAGTTGTGATTTAAAGTCTCACAGCTTCACCATTTGTTGCCACATCATTGATGGTTTGGTTATATTCATCTCTAGACCTTAGAGAGACAGTTTCACTTCACTCAGAAAGAAATGCATTTGACGGCAGGTATGCAAGACAGCATTTCAGTCTGTGCATGAGATTAACTGGAGGTAAAGGCAGAGAAAAGGACCATAAAGCTTAGCGCTGCATGAACCTTATGTGGGAATGAAGGAGCTCCCTGAAGGAGCAAAAAGAGAACTGAAACTGGAAGCACTAGGTTTTCTACTCTATCCTTCTGCCCAAAGCAGTATCACTCCAGACTTATAGATCTGTCCTCTTCACTCAGCCCTACAAAGCTGCGGATTTTCACAAATTCCTTTGTTCCAGTGCATTATTCCTACCATGAGTGCATTTTCCCAATGTCCAATCAGTCTTGTGTATCACAATTACAGCCTATGGTTTCTTGTTCCGTGGACAAGAAGAAGACAGTGTATTTCCCTTCTCTTTGAAACAGCCTCCCAAGAAACCAAAGGACAAGATTTTGAGAAGAAAATTAATTTTTTAAGCCACTTCTGGAATAAAAAAGCTTATTAGAGCTTCATTAGAGACATTGGCAAAGCAGTTTCACCAGAAAGCAGTGGCTGGAGAGAATGGGTCTCCAAGCAGCGATGGAAGACAACTCCATCAGTGGGTGGGCAGGCAGAAGGAGGACCTGGCAGCTGAAAGCAGGAGGGCTCAGAAGAGAGGTAAGCAGAGGCTGAAGCAGTTTGGGCTGTTATAAGGAGAAGCCAGAGGGAGGTATTAGTGAAGAAGTGTGAAGAAAAAGGTAACTGATGTTGTGCAAAGACCTCAACAACTACAGGATTATGATGCCAATGAGCTCATTAGCTGGGAATGGCAGGGAACAAGTCATGATACAGAAACCAGGTGCTTTGTGTGTTTTACTTAGCTGTTAATTGCAGCTTGCACCTTTCCTGCCAAAGCTTAATTCCCCCTTGTGATGTGATGGAGTTTGTTTGCCTGTCTCCACATTTCTCCTGGTTCATACACTAAGGGAAAGTGTTGGAATTCCAGCACTAGTGTTTATTCACTGTTAGGTGCAGGTCCAACTGTCCCTTGTCAGTATAGATCAAGTACACATAGTCCAGCTTGCTCAGGGCTCTAAATAAAGCTATTTTTGACAAAACATCTCACAGAACTGCCTCACAGTCCCTGGTAAGAATCCTGTAGATGTAGGCACTGGAAGTTGTCAGGAAAACTGCAGAGATGTAGGAGATAGATAAAAATACATTTGGAGTGGCAGATTTATGTCCTGCTCCAGCAAAGTCCCATTAGCTCCTATAACTGATTTAATCCCATCCTCTCAGCTAGAGCCTGAGCAGTGAGGTAAGACACATGGCAGTGCAGCTCATGGAAAATCTGAAGAATCCTGCCCTCCCAGTGGAGCTCCAGCGACTGGATGGCAGAGGCCTGGGGGCAGCAATAGCTTTTTGGAAAATATTAGCATCCATGCTTCTTCTCCACATGTGGCCACTAGAAACATCGGAGCTTCGTTCTTCACTGGCTGTAAACTTGCAAACACTGGGGAGAGGGAGATTCAGGATGGGGAGAAATTTTACAGGTCAGGGTTAGGACCAAGGAAGAAGCAAGATGCAGGCCATGCCAGCATCAAGTCAGGGAGATCAGACCCAGGGAGACGTGGTGTTTCTTCTGCATGCTTGTACAATGCCAGCCTGGCTCTGGGCCTGGTTATGGATCCTGGAATGGGAGATGGAGGAGGATGCAGCAGGAGCTAAAAGCTAGCCAGGGAGGGAGCAACTGGAGAGACAGCACTTCCCTCCATGGCACAGGGAAGGAGCTGGAGCTGGAAGATAGTAGAGTGTCAAAGACAAAGAGAAGAGGCATTCAAGCCCTTCTTTCCTTTAGAGCTACATGGAATGAAGCATAGGGCATGAACCAATGATGCAGATGGAATACTCTAAGGCAAGGGCAGAGCTGGGAATCACCAAAGGATGGGAAGGAACCAGAAAGTCATCACATCCCAGTCTGAGGGTGCAGTGGCATGTCCCATTAATCCAAAGTTCTAGTGTGCTTTCTCTGCTGCTGTTTCTGTAGCAAACGTGAAGCATATGGATGAGATGGCTTAGCTCACCAATCCAATCCAATCCAATCCAATCCAATCCAATCCAATCCAATCCAATCCAATCCAATCCAATCCAATCCAATCCAACAAAATACTCAGCATCCTGCAAAAAGTGCCATCTCTTTTATTTTCAGAAACAACTCACTCTGCACTTGTATCTGCACTATCTCCAACACAAAGCAAGAGCTGGGTGCTGTTGCAGAATGTGGGGGCCATGAAGAGGCTGGCAGGGTGGCAAAGAAGAGCAAACATGGATGCAAGCACAGATGCTGGAAGAGTGAGGACAGGGAACAAAATCTGTGGGAAATGATTTACTTGACAGTTTGTGAAGTGCTTGGAGGGCACTTCTGTTCCTCTAAATCCTCTTAACTCCACTGCAGGAAGTTAGTCACACTTCTGGCACAGACAGTCTTCTGCTTAGGAGAGAATAAGAGACAAGTGAACACCTCAAGTACCCTTAGAGCTCCTTGTGGAAAGTGAGACCAGAGAAAGTGGATGTTCACTGTGCAGCCTTGAGTTTCCCTCCACCGATGCAGCCTCTGCACTCAGATCCCAAGGGAGGGAAAGGTTGAAACTATTTCACCCAGGAATGGGTCTTGAGACGATGTGTATGAGAAGAAAATGAAGGCTACTTACACGAGCTTGATCCTTGCAAGTCCTGTTTTCCAAGCATTTGTGTATATAGCCTTGGTGCTGCAGTGCTGACATCTCTTTTTTATATTCATCTTGAAAAAGAACCATAAGGTTTATTCTGTATTGCAGAGTGCTGCGGGGAGAAAAACACAAAACAAAACAAACCCCCACATTTCTCTGAGAAGCTTATATTTAAATTTGGCAATAAAAGCAGACTGAGAGAAAATACAGTAATTTTAGAAATAAGGACATGTTTGCGAAGAGAAGGGAGAGCTGTTCTGCACCCATTGTGGGAGGGCTGCAACAACAATGGGAAATGAGGATGGAGCAGATGACTTGGGACCCTTCCTAACACTGACAAAGGTGAGGAACAGTGAGAAGAGCCAGAACAAATTGTCTGGAGAGGGTGTAAGGGTCTCCCTACTAGAGAAATTGATAAGCAGGTGAGGTACAGCCCTGTCAGCAATGCTGTGATTACGGTCAGTGTAACCAAAGAAAAGGAGGCTGGATGAGGTCTTCCCTTGAAAATGCTCCAGCTCTATTTTTGAGGAGTTCCCTTGCCTTCATCTTCACTGCCCCTCACCACCACTGTCCTGTTTGAAACTAGGGTAATACACTCATTTACTTAGGGCAGGTATCAGTTCAATGCCTTCCTCACTCTCAGCCTTCTGCCTTGTCCTGCTAAAGAACTTCCTTGCCTTGCTTAACCTTCCTTTTGAGGTTCAAAACATCTTGGCTGTTGGCAATCTTCATTTCCCTGCTAACACTCCAGGAGATACTCCCCTTTGCCAGTAATCTCCCCATCTTCTGCCATCTCTTAGATGGTCCCTGCTATGTCCCAATACGCTCTCTGAAGCCATCATTCACCCAGTGTAGAGAGGCATCCTGAACAAAAGGAGATTAGGTGAAATTTGATGAAAGAGAGATTCAGGCAGGCAGAGACTGTTCCAAGTGAAGGCATGGAAGGAGTGTAAAGGCATAAGCCGGCAAAGGATATCTAGGCCATGGTCCAAAGCTGACTGCAGCCAACAGGATTGATTTGAACGGGCTTTGGACCAGTCTCCTGGAGAGCAGCTGTGAAGGAGGAGACCAGGGGGTACAACGTGTGTGAAGATATGTGGACAGGGAAGTGAGGAGGAGGGATTTGTTCAGATATTTAAGCATGGTTTATGTAGGTAACGGCTTTCTTTAGTGCCACCCTGAATCTCCAGGTGGTACCATACACATTTGCAGGTTCTGCTCCATGGGGCTGTGTTTTACATGGCTGAAACTACTGATGTCTTTATTGCAGCAGCAGCAAGTGTTTGAAGAAAGGGGGGAAAAAACTGCGGAGGGAGGAGGACAAGTGGAGTCGTGCTGTGCTGCGCAGCGCCACTGTGCTGCTAGGTGGGAAATGGGTGTTGAGCGGTCCCAAAACATCTCATTCTGACCCCGGCAGCACTCACCCCGGGAAGGGAAGAGAGGGTGTGCCAGGCGACACAGCCCCTCCCGGGGCGTCACACGGGCAATGACGCGGTTCCGAGGAGGCAGAGGAGTTCTCATCGCCACCTCCCATTTCTACTTTGCGGGAGAGATGCTGGTGGCAGTGATTCAACGGAGCACATGAGGTCCGGCAGAACGCCGGCTGAAATCCCCTCATGGCAAACACGGGTAGTTTCTCTCTTAAGCCCTGAAGGGTCAGGCTCGGCGCGGAGGAGGCGCTGCGGGGCCGGGAGCTCAGGGCGCTGGGGCTGAGGCTCCGTGCCCGCCTCGCCCTCCGCCCAGCCCGGCACCGCCGCCACGCTGCCATCTGACGGCCGCGCCGCGACACTGCAGGGCGGAGGGCAGATAACAGGTATCCAGTCTGACCTTTGCTATGGTGGCTCATCAAGTGCACAGCAGCAAGGAAAATTTCTGTCATCTCAGATGACTTTAGAAAATATCCATTAGAGCCAAGAGATGCCACTATACTGAGCTTAACTTTGTAAAACAAGTACTCTGCCCTTGAGTTTGGACACTGCAGTGAGCAGCTGGGAGCCGTTCTGAGAACCTCTGAACCAGGACTGACTTGAAGAGCATTCCTGTGGGGATGCATGTGCTGATTTGGGAGAAACCAAAGTCTCAGTCTTCCATAAAACAACATACAGAGAGTGTGATGTTCACAAATGAAAAAAACTATACTGAATTAGTTTAAACATAGAACTGGTTTTGAAACATTTCCAGTTAGATAAAACTACACTGCTAATTCCTTCATAATGAATCATCAGTTTGTGCTGACGTGCTCCTAACACATCAGCCTCTGTTTTTCTCTGGGCTAGGCGGGAGAGATCCGTGGGCTGAGCAGGCTAGGTGGCAGCTGGTTGATGAAGTTGGTTGGAAGGGAGCAGTAGCTACTGAGGTGTCACTTTGTCCTGTCTTTTTTGTGGGCTCTTCAAGGTGCCATGGCGCGTTTACTTACAGCCCTCTCAGCGTGGTTTCACTTTGCTCTGGACCTCAGAGCTGGTCCGGGCTTCCTATAAACCACAGGGACTTCATGGGGCACAGGCAGCTGCCAAGTCGGGGTGACAAGCAGTGCTGCCTGCATTGGCTGGGCCTGGACTCCCTCTTGATGCAGGTATTGCTGAAGAAAGGGGAGCTGGACATTCCCCTGCCCTCAGGTGCCCTTGGCACTGCAGCTCCAGCTCTTGCCCTTCATGCTGCAGAAGTGGCCTCACTCCTTATAACTAAGACAGGAATTTTCTTTCTTGCCTTTTCTTTCTGATTCTAAACTTGAATTTTGCTTTCTCATGCATAAGGGGCCAGTACCGGCACACCTGTATGATGGCGTCTGCCAGCCTATGGGGGATATAGGATGAGTTTCCTAGGCCAAGAGGGGTAGCAGATGGGTTTTCAGGTGGCCGTGGTAGGATATCTGGGGAAGGGGATATCTGGGGAGGAGGCTGAAACACCTCAGCCCCTGGACCACTATGGACTTTACTGACACTGCTGAGCCCTCACTGTGTCAGCCCTAGCTGCCCCTGGTCAGGCAGCTGCTTTTGTTGGACTAGTGTCGAGGCTCTGTTTTCCTGCCCCAGTTCAGAAGCATGTGCCCACAGGCGAAGAGATAACATAGGGCATGTTTTATCGGCAGGAGCCTGTCGGCAACGGCAAAGCCTCTGAGGACAGGAAAAACCTTTGGAGTCAAGATGGCAGTTTGGCAAGGGAGTGACTAAGAACGAAAGGGAAGACCAAAGCCCTGCTCAGGCTTTGGAAGAGCAGGGTGTCACTGGCAATAGAAAAGGGATCATGTTTCTAGTTTGAAGTCCTGGAGGAAGAAATAGGCTTCTGATAAGACTAAGTCACTTTTTCTTCTGAGTCACTACATTCTTGGAAGTAGTTGTGCAAGATGTTTTTAGAGACCCCTTTACAGCTCACTGTGGTTACCTTTACATCTGTAGATGCATGGGAGTATCTTGATGAGGATCAAAGAAGATCTAAAAATGAATATTGTTGCCACAGAAAAAATACACTACACCTAATATATATGAAAAATGAGTGGTTTTGTTTTTTCTGTTATTGCCATTTATGATACACAGAGCAGCATATTTTTATTTCAAAATAGAATAAAAATTCTTTGGTATTGCTGATAGGAGGTGATCTCACTGAGACCTAAGGTAAATTCCCTCTTGCATTCTTAAATCTTACAAATAACAACAACAAAAAAATTCCCTAGATTAGCTGAGGACTGGAATTTCCCAAAAATGTAATTGAAAGCTTGAGTTATCTTTAAAGAAACCTCAATAGTTAACTGATACACGGCTCTTTACATCACTTCTGGAAATCTCCGTGAGAGGGATTGACTCATTTTCAAACTGTGGGAAAAGGAAGAAAAATCTTAGATAATAGTGCCTTTTGAATCCTGCTTGATTTAGGAGCTTAAATTACTTTGGAGGCTGAGAAGGCCTCTGGCATCCATTACTTGCCCGTCTTTCACTTGAGATACCTAAATGCAGAACTGTGATCTTCTTCTGAGACACACCTGATATGGAGAGCTGTGGATCATGCCCCTGGTTTCCAAGGTTTGAGTTGTGCAGCAGGATGGTTCTCTAACACCTTGCTTGCAACAAGGCCCTGTTGGAAACCCTAACTGGCCTTTCTGCTGTCACTCAGGAAGGCAAGGGAGCAAGCATATCTTGCAGCCATGAGAAATTTTTCTATTTTCATTTTCATATCATGACATGGAAAAATTTGACCACAAGCAATTTCAATTCCCATGACTGAAAGCTTGTCTTGTTCACTTGCAAAGGAAGGGATGTTTTGCAGCGAGGAGCATCCCTTTTCAAAGAATGCTGGAGATAAGGCAGCTTTTCTCTCACAAAGGCCTTTGGCTCTATGCAAGTTATCTGAAGGATGGGCTATGACTCTGTGGAAAGCAACAAAGCATGTCAAGAGAACAAGATCTGACTCAAAATAAAACTACATGAGCTTGCGACAGATGCCAAAAAAATACCTGGCTGACTAAGGGAAGAGGAATGCTGAGAGCAGAACTGGTCCATGTGCTCTGTGTGGCTTGTTCTTTTCTTTTGGAATAGCACTATAATAAGTGCCTTCAATCCAACCCTGCCTGTTACGACTGGGTGCGGGAGCACAATGAGGCAGATAATGAGTACAGTATTATATTTGGCATCTGTTTAGTTGACTTCGGTCCAGCTTAAACGCTGAGGATCAGCACGTTAGAAATGAACAGTTAGATGTTTAAACTAAAGGAGACTAGATGTAAGGAGAAATTTGTTACAGTGAGGGTAGTAAAACAACAGAAGAAGTTGCCAAGAGAGGTGGTAGAAGTTCCGTCCCCGGAAACATTCAAGGTCAATTTGGATGGGGCTCTGAGCAATCTATTATAGATAGATTGTGTTATATATTACATTATGTTAGATATGATTACAACTAAAAGAAATTAGGAACAAGAGGAAAATTATACCTGTTACCTGTCATCTCGCCAATGGTTAATTGGAGTGGGGCCTGCTGGATGCCACAGATCTGTATCAGGACATCCATGTGAACATGACATGAGAATCATCTGTGAGTTTTCTTCCTCTCTTGTCCCATACTTCCCATACTTTGAAAGCATCTGCATTGTGATCCAGAGGGTGTAATTCCAAAATAGATGATATTGCAATTTAGAAAGACAGGACTAGAAAGAGATTCCCAGGTCTCTGACTCCAGTCTCCTGGCAGTTTTAGTGAATAGCTCAGATTTTTCCTATCCTCTTGCAAATGAATGTCTTTTCCCCCCTTTGAAGGAAGGTACGTTTGACTTTTGAAAGAGCCGAAAACTAAGAATGAAAGTAGGGGCATTGCAGAAGCTGAGACATTAATTAGAAGAAACTGCTTGTGTTTGCCCAAGTCACAGCTCGGCAGAACCCACAGGTGAGAAGGAATCACAGAATCATAGAATCATCTGGTTGGAAAAGACCTCTGAGATCGAGTCCAACCGTACCTGTCCCCTTACTAAACCATGTCCCCGCCTTTTAAACACCTCCAGGGATGGTGACTCCACCACCTCCCTGGGCAGCTGTGCGAGTGCCTGACCACCCTTTCAGTGAAGAAATTTTCCTGATGTCTAGTCTGGTGCAACTTACGACCATTTCCTCTCATCTTGTCACTTGGGAGAAGAGACCAGCACCCACCTCGCTACAACCTCCTTTCAGGCAGCCGCAGACAGTGATGAGGTCTCCCCTCAGCCTCCTTCTCTCTAGGTTAAACAACCCCATTTCCCTCAGCCACTCCTCACAGGACTTCTTCTCGAGCCCCTTCACCAGCCTTGTCACCCTTCTCTGGAAGCACTCCAACACCTCAATGTCCTTCTTGTAGTGAGGGGCCCAGAACTGAACACAGCACTCGAGGTGTGGCCTCACCAGTGCCGAACACAGGGGCACAGTCACTGCCCTGGTCCTGCTGGCCACGCTGTTTCTGGTGCAGGCCAAGATGCCATTGGCCTTCTTAGCCACCTGGACACACTGCTGGCTCATATTCAGCCAGTTGTCAACCAACACCCCCAGTCCTTCTCCACCAGGCAGCTCTCCAGCCACTCTTCCCCAAGCCTGTAACTCTGCATAGGGTTGTTGTGTCCCAAGGTAGGACTCGGCACTTGGTCTTATTGAAGCTCATCCCATTGGTCTCAGCCCATCGATCCAGCCTGTCCAGATCCCTCTGCAGAGCCTCCTTTCCTTCAAGCAGATCCACACTTCCACCCATCTTAGTGTCATCCACAAACTTGCTAAGGGCACATTCAATCCCTTCATCCAGATCATTGATAAAAATATTGAACAGGACTGGACCCAGCACTGAACCCTGGGGAACACCACTCATGACTGAAGCAGCAGGAGATGGGGGAATGTCCTGCTCCATCAAGGAGCTCAGATAGAGCAAATTCCTGAGGGCTTCTAAGGCTTCCAGAAGATTTTGGTCCCATCTGTCCCCAGAGGTTCCTGACACTTCACTGCCATGGCTTTCAATCAGTAGCCAGAGCCATTTTGTGGGGGAGCATCCTAGACTGTTTCTATGTGTCACACATGCACCTCCGCAGCACTTGTCCTCTGCATCAGCCCACCCATCCTTTGCCCTCTCATGCCAAAGTGACCTTGTTTTCTGACTTAGCTACCTGTGCGGGTGGACGAGCCTGTGGCAGACTCATGCCCTGCTGACTTTTCTTACCACCTATGAACTGTTTGCTCCTGGAATGCCTCCAGCGCTGCTTCTTTGGCGTCAGCCCAACTTTTGCTTTCATCTGTGCTCTAAACTTCAGTACATAACTCCATTAACTGAGTGGGACCCAGGACAAGTATTTGGTCATTAATTTTGATTTTATGAAGGACTGCATCCGGCAGTGCTGTGTCAGAAGAATAGTAAACTCCATGATTTCCTCTTCCACTCCAGCTGCTGAGGGAGAAATGAGGAGAAACCTATGGACTTACACAGTCCTCTGGAGCTAGGATTTAAGACACCCATAGCAAAACTCCTCTCAGTTTCTGAAGGACAGGCTCTGTCCCTTGTTATATCACTGGGATGTGTGCTTCCAGCCACTGCTTCACCTGCGAGTGGAGACAGTTTGCCTCACCAAAGCCGTGTGGGCAAAAATCAGGGGGAGTGTCTCTGCTTACTGTTGAATTTAGATATTATTTTCTTTGCTTTTTACAGAGCTTGCTGTCTTCATACTAAAGATCCAGAGTGCTTAACTATGAGGCTTAGAATACATAATGTGCCCCTAGAAGATGGTCAAGATCAGGAAAAGCAGACAGTTGCTTTTGAGGCCATCTATGTCCTCTGTTTAAGGACCTTACTGTTCTCTCTATGGTGTGCCAAACTCAAAGAGCTTTCTTGAGAAGCTCTTACATTTGGATAAGAGCTAAGCCAAGAGAAGGGATCCTAAGTGCTTTCTTATTGTACAGTGATAGGAACAGGAAAATCTGTCAGCGAGGGACAGCTGGGGTATGAATTCACCCTCTACCATCCTGCAATTTTGGGGACCAAACCTTCTGATTTCCTGGATTTTACCCAGCCTGGGCAAAGGCTCTTCAAGGACACCCACTCCAGTCCCTGCCAGGCAGGCATGGTGTGGTGACTCTGGCCCACCAATGTCCCACCAGTCCATCTTGGCTCACTGCTGCAGGACAGTGCGGAGGTCTGTAAGGAGTGAAAACACCCACCAGCCCAATGTCCCATCAGCCACCACAACCAGCTCAGGTCTCCCAGATAGTGCTTCTGGTTCAGAGCTGTGGTCCAGCCACTGGACTGGTCAAGGTACCTGTAAGTACACCTGCTCGAATAAACAAGATATCTAGTTTGTACCTTTTTACACTCCTTTATGGTGCCTGAGGAATATAAAGGAAGCCGGAAGGCTGGTGGTTTATTTGTTTGAGGATGGGAGGGGGAAAATGTTTGAAATTGGGCGTGGACTTAATTTGCTTGGTCGGTTCCTTTTTACACAGAGAAATTCGAGTTCTGCATTGCCATCATGAAGAAGTGGAGGGGAGGTCAGAAAGCAAATGTTCGCTAGCAAAAAGGGAAAGAGATCTGTAATGGTGATGTAAAAAATGCACTGTGCTTGTTCATACGTCTCTAAAGAACTTTTTTGAGACATGAAACTTTTGTGGATATCAAGCAGATCACCTCAATGGGGGCAACTCTCTTTCTCAAAATTCCTACAGGCAATAAAGAAAAATTGTGATACTTCCAGCACTAAAACCAACCATGAACGCACTGCTGAAGAGTTACAGGAACTGTCCCAAATGTTGTGCCCAGGTTGGTATCGAGGGTGGCTAATGTGCCACCACTGTGGTGAGGAGCCCTGGACTCTGCCAGTTCTGTGACACCCCTGCCCCACGGGCATGGAGAAATTCCAGCAAAAGCTATACCAAGCAGCACCTCTTACACCCCCAAATCCTTTGTTATTAATTTACTTATTGATGGCCTTTCATAACTCTGCAGTCATCTTTTTTTGCACTGCTATTAATTGTTCCCGGAAGCAAATAAAAGTGCCCACTGATATCTCCCCTTGCCTCTCACTGCAGCCAGCTTTTCCTTAGGGAGAAAAAACTTGTGCTCTTTTGCAGTGGGACAATGCCGACTTTTGAACCTCTAACCACTAAACAAACAAACCTTGCGCTCTGCTCCACAATCCAAACAGGTTTTATTGACAGGCGTATCGCAGCAACGCGTAGCGACTCAGGCAGCAGCCGGGCCAGGGATCAATGCTGCGGGGGTGGCCCTAGGCGGCAAAGGGCATCCTGGAAGGGATGGCACCGCCCGGGGCTGCCCACACCCCAGCTGCCATCATGGCTGCTCCCACCCCAGAGCCCTCATGCCCTCCTGGGGAGAACACAAAGGAAGGAGTGAGTCGTGGTACCTGCAATGCCCTTCTAACTTGGCCATCCCTGGTGCAATCACTCTCATATGGTTTAAGGCTGGTTCTTCTCAGCTTTAGGTGTCCCCAGGGAAGCAGCTGTTCCAGAAAGCTTGAAGGACCCTTTAGAGGCAAAGAAGGATGGACCTGCTTCCTGCCTTCTTCTAGTCCACAGCAAATGATCAACATTGGACCCATCAGGACGTTATGTGTCAAGCCCACATGCAACAAGCATCACTGCCTGGGTGCTGCATCCATGTCTCCTGACCAGATCCCCTTCAGAGACTACACAAGAGGCAGAAAGTCAAGCAGGTTCCCTTCACTGGAGGTGCTGGCTCCCACCATGTTCTTGCTGGCCCATGGCCCAGCAAGCTGCTGAGGTACATACAGCCAAAACTCAGCGTGGAGGCTTTGAGGTTGGTGCTCACCATTTCCTCAAGCTCTCCCAGACAGAAAGAGCTACCACATACATGGGGCCAGGCCCTGGTAAACCGATCCTCCTCGTGCAATCCTGCTGATCCTGATGACATTTGGCTTTGGCTTTCAGCAAAAATATGAGAACAGGTTCAGCAAGGAGAAGGCAAATGCAATATCTTAAGTAAACTTGATGAGAAAAGTAGAAAAATATGGTGTCAAATGCTGGAGAAGTTAGAAACCTGCATGACATGTTTGGGTCTGGACAGTACTGCCATCCCTGCTGGGGCCCAGGCCCACACAAGCTGGTCCCATACACAGCCCTGGGCATTGGCTGTAGCGTGGCCACCCCAACCCAACTGCACGGCCTCACTTCTCAGTGGTGTTTCTCCCACCTGTAAGTAAGATGAACAAAAAAAGCTGGGGTGATTTGGCCAATCAGCTGGATTTTTCTTTTTTTCATCTCCAGCTGTCTGAGTTGTTTGGCATTTCTGTCCTGGTCCCCACCATCTAGCCAGCATGGGGAAATAGCCTGTGCAAGGTGGGCTCTGGCAAAGCACAGGGCTCTTCTGAAGGTTTCTGCTCATAATGAAGCCTAAGTAAAGCTGATAAAATCAAGGAGAATTCTGAAAGTTAACTGGACAAAAACTCCAGACAAGCCAAAAGTTGTAAGGAGGTGAGAAACATCACATAGTATAAATGAGAGGACATTATAAAATGACACCACCATGCAGTAGTGCTCTGCAGACACAGGCAAGTCTCCTCACTCCAGCATTATAGGACGGTCTTCTCAGAGACTTCATTCTTCTTCCAATTTCTGTTCACTGCAGTTAATAAATCTAGCTGGATGGCTATCAGCACTGGATTTATGGGCTGTTTTACAATGTCTAACATTAAGCAATTCATTTCTGAACATTTAAACAGCACCTTATCTTGTCTGCTCTGGCCTTTAGGGCAGGATGAACATTTTGCATGTTTATGGTCGCAAGAAAAAAATAAAATAAAATATAAAATAAAAAAAATGTCCTTTAATTTTTCTGTTAAAATTCATCACTAGCCCAACAGTACTTTGGACCAATCCCTGAGATTGACGGGAGGCTGTCCGGCAGGCAGTGCCCCCCTTTCAGCTAAAACTCCAGGGTAAAAAAAACCCACCCAGACATCATCATCATCATAATAATAATAGCAAAGCGATGGCCACGCTTCCCCCGAACGACGAGACAAATACACTGTACACCTGTACACACGGCCGGCCCCACGGGGCGATGTAGTGCATGGGCGGGGGGGACTCGCTCCCAGCTTACCCCCCCCCGGCCCCAGCCCGGCCTGACCCCACCTCAGCCGTGCCCTCCAGCAGTCCCTGCGCCCCAGTCCGCCAACCGCTGTCACTGCGGGGCGCCGGGACCCAGCCCAGGGGCGGCCCCCCCCGCCGCGGGACCCTGCAGCGGGGCGCCGGGGCTCAGCGGCTCCGGCTGTGCCTGTTGCAGCTTCTTCTTGTTGATCTTCCTCTCCTTCGCCCGCCTGTTCTGGAACCAGATTTTCACCTGCCGGGGCGGGAAGAGGGGTGTGAGGGGGGGTTGGGATGGTTTCCCGGGCGGTCGCCCTCCAAGAGGTCTGCACCGGGAGCGCATCCTTGTCCTGCGCATCCCAGTTTGAGGTATTCCAACCCTGCGCATTTCAGCCCCTCGCATCCCAGCCCCGCGCATCCTATCCCTGAGCATTCCAGCACCGTGTATCCCAACCCCACGCATCCCGGACACACGTGGCAGACATGAGGATCGCCACTCGCGGGACAGACCTGCCTCTCTGACAGCCCCAGGTTGGAGGCCAGCTCCGCTTTCCTCCTGATGGTGATGTAGCGACTGTAGTGAAACTCCTTCTCCAGCTCCAGCCGCTGGTGGTCGGTGTACACGACGCGGTACTTGTCTTTCGTCCTGGTTTTAACTGCGGAGAACAAAGCCGGGTTGGGAAAGTCAAAGCCAAAGGGCCTGTGCGGAGCCCAGCTCTGCTCTCTGCGTGTGCAGGACGAGCAGAATCAGGCCATCCCGGCTTCCTGCTTGCCTTGCCTGGGGTTTCACTGAGCACAGCAAACAGAGGAGAGAGGAGTAGCTCCAGAGCTCCTTGGGGACAGGGTATGGAGACCTCAGAGAGACCACAGAGGCTGTGAGGTCTGCCAGCCCCACATTGCGCTTGGGACACTTCGATTGTCACCTTGCTGTTGGCTTTCGGGTTTGCTTTGCTTTTCCTATCGAGAACAAACTTTTTTACAAAGAGAAAGGAAAAGGGGAAAAGAAAGAGAAGAGCTCTTGAGGGCACAGAGGCTTCGTTTCTAAACGAGAAACACCGATCTAAGTGCGGAGAACCGGGAGCGGCCGTCGGGGAGGTTCTCCGGCCCGGCTCCCCCCGCTTCTCCGCCCGTTGGGGCAGAGCCTAAGCGACTTTTCGGTGACCCTGAAAGCGCGACGTGCGACTTTAGTGATCAAAAAAAAAAAACCACCCGGAAAAACAAACTCAGGGAAATCAGAATGGGGAATGCCAGCGAGCAGCCGGCGAGCGTGCATAGCCGTAGCCGATGACCTGCTTTTTCCCGAGCATTTCTTGTTTAACTGGTTGTGTCCCCGGCTCTCCCGGTCCCCAGAGAGCCGAGGCAGGGAGTCTCTGCCCCCAAGGTGCTTAATAGCTCGCAGGCTGACTTTGTTCAGGTAAACTCTCTGCAAACCACAACAAAAGCACCCTGTAAAGATACAAGCCTGATCAGAGAAAACTCCCTAGAGCCAGTGAATAGGGAACACAGTCCCAAACAATGCAGGACAAGGAGATCTTATCAAAGAAAAACCCTTCTCAAAGCCTTAATGACAGACACATTCTGTTTGAATTACCACTACTGAACAAATGGCGGCAGGCGCTTTCATCCCCCCAGTCCAGCACATTAACATAAACACTGGCTCCAAAGGCAGAATTTGAATGGAGACAAGGGACCGGCCATCACCGCACAAGCCCAAACTGTGGGAACACCACCGACTGCTGTGGGAAGCGCGGCGGGGCTGGGAGAACTCCACTGCCACCTCCACCCGGGGCGCAGCCGGGGCATCGGGGCTTCCCCTGAGCCCATCGGGGCTTCCCTTAAGCCCATCGGGACCTCCAGCCCACACCGCCCGGGGAGCCCCCGCCGGCCCTGGCGTCCGTAGCGCAGGGCAGGGAGCGAGAGAGGAATGGCAGAAGTTGATATTTACTGCGAAAGTCGCCGTCGTGTTTTTTGTTTGTTTGGTTTTGTTGGGGTTTTTTTGGGTTTTTTTTTGGAGGGGAGGGATTGGGGGGGTATTTTTTGTTTTGTTGGGGTTTTTTTGGTTGGGTTTTTTGTTTGGTTTTTGTTTGTTTGTTTGTTTGGGTTTGTTTTTTTTTCCAAACACTATATAGAAATACTTAAAAAAACCACCAATGACACACCCCCCAAAAAACCCTCCCCCCCCCAAAAATAAAAACCAAAAAAAAATTCAAACAACCTCCCCCAAAAAGAATAAAGGCAAGGAAAATAAGAGAATCCAACGTGGAAAACGTAGAGTAAAGCGGAAGGACAAGCAGCTCCCCTGCCAGATGCGGGAAGGCGGAAATAAAAGCGAGAGTCTGGGGGGTATTAACATCACAAGAGAGCGCGGTGCCTGCCACCACCTGGCCCGTCCTGCTCGGGGGTCAGGGGTGCGTGTTAGGGGGCTGCCCTCGCACCCCTGGCCCGGGGCAAAGCCCACAGGTCTCGGCAGCAGCCGCGGCCGCTCGCGAGGTCCCTGGTACGGAAACCTTAATGAAGGGTGAGCACCCAGTGACTCAGAAACCAATGCGGAGCGACACCGGCCAATGATTTATATGACTGTAATTGGTTATAAAAATCTTCCAAGTGGCTGTAAGCGGGCGAGCAAAGCAGCGGGAGGAAGAGCCGGAGGGGAATGCGGGGCCGTTCACCCTGCTCAGCCGCAGCGCACGCCGAAGTACCGGGTGCTCTCAAACGGCTTCGGGCGCTCCCCGACGGCTCCGGGCACCGCGGATCGGGCACCGTTCCCCGCCGAGCCCGGCAGCCCTCGAGAGGGCTCGTTTCGGGTGCTTCGCCCCCGCACACGGTGACCCTGGCAATGCCCAGGGCAGCCCCCCCGCGCCCCCCCTGCTCTTACCCTGGCTGCTGAGCGGGGGCTGCGCCGGCTTCCTCATCCACTCGCAGAGCCCGCGGCGCTGCCCGCCGGGGGAGAGAGGCTCGGGGGCGGTGGCGCTGAGGGGCTGCGCGACCCCGGCGGAGCAGTGGGGCGCGGGGCCGGCGTGATGGTGGGCGTGCGGGTGGTGATGGTGGTGGTATTCGGCGGGGCTGTAAGTCATGGCGGTGGCGGGGGAGCCGCCGTTGAGGCCATGGACGGCGGCAGCGGGTGGCGGAGCCCCTTGACCGTAGGCGCCCCAGTCGTCTCTCAGCGGGGCGGCATAGGGCGCGGGCCAGGCAGGGCCAGGGGACTGGGTGCTGTCGAGGTTGACGTGGTAGCTGCCGTAGTCCGCATACTGCGGGGCGCCCACGAAGTTCTGCGCCGCCAGGTTGAGCCCCCCCGAGTGCCGCACGGGGCCGGGGTACATGGGCCCGTCCTTCTCCAGAAGGTAGCTCACGTACATGCTGGCGGGGCCCCGGCGGCCGCTCTCCGCATGCTGCTCGGGGCTGTAGCCGCTGCCCGGGGCGGGGAGGGGGCAGGCGGAGGGGCCGCGGCCCCGCGCTCCCGGCTCCCGGCGTCCGGTCCGAACCCGATGGCCAGCAGCGCTTACATGATTAACGACTGTTTACAAGGCTCTATTAGTAATGGCCCAGACGCACCAAAGGCAGGTGACGTGGAGAGGCACTGGGTATATAGCTACTACCCCTAAAAGACGATTTGCATTTAAAAAGATAAGGAGAGGGCAGCGACCTGATCACAGCTAAATATTCAAGCCTTTATTGTTTAAGAGCTTCCTCCTTCCATTGCAACCTGGTGCACTTTAACCTCCAATCACAGGTTCAAAGGATGAAATCAAGAGACTTGCAAAAGACAGAGAGGGAGATCTAAGGGCGAGGGTGGGAATATGGGAACCGTGTATCTTGGCCGATCTGTAGGCAGCGCTTTAACCAGCTCTTCTCCGGGCTTGGTACTAGGGGACCAAGGGGAGGAGGAGGAGAGTTTTGATTAAAAATCCACAAAGCCATTTTGTCGTGGTTGTTTTAAGCAACGGCCTACTGCTTTTTCTAACGCGCTTCCCACCCGCTCCCACTCGGTCACGGGCCATGAAGGAGAGGTAAGAGGAGACACCCTTGCCTCCCCCACTCCGTGGGCGCTGCCTCGTTTCCCCGGCATGTGCCTGCAGAGCTTCGAGGCCAGGCGCTGCCCATCCTTCCCGGGGCCGGGAACAGGGGAGAGCTGGGGGCACCTTCTCCTGAAACATCCACTGCCTTCGGCATCCTCTGCTTGAGCGAAGCCGGAGCATCCCTCCGCCCGCAGAGGCCTGGGTACCACCCAGGGGATGGCTCAAGGCAGCCCACCACCCCCGAGGGCAATTCCCGGCCGAACCCACGGGGAACCCGAAAACTACGCACAGTCTCTTTTTTTTCCCCCACCCCGACGCCTTGGAAACCCGCTGGAAATGCTGGCCCTGGAAGGACGGCAGCCGGCTCCCCGGCCCAGCCAGTCCCCTTTGAAGAGACGACCCCCCTCTCAGCTTCCCCCCGCCGCCTTTATGCTTTAACTTTTCACCCTGAGCGGGGACAATGCCAGATGACGTTTGCATATTCGCATCTCTTCCCATAACACAGCGAGGAAACTTTTCAGCCGCTGAGAAAAAAAAAAAAAGAAATAGGATGGGAACAGGAGCGTCCCCCCTTTTTCCCAGCACCGTTCGCCGGAGCTGAGCAGTACCGGCCAGCCTTGCCAGCTCTCTTGGGAACCTGGGACAGGTCTCCCACGCTATCCCGGTTCCGCGTCTCCCGGGTTTTCGTGGGGAGATCCAGGTGGATGTCTCCCATGGGTATTTTTCTTTCCTGGGGATGGCTGTTCCGCAGAGTGTCCCTCCCTAGGTCATTGAGACGGGGTGTTCTGTAGCTGAGGGCGGATTTCAGCTCCAGGACCAGATTTCCCAATCCTCACTCCCTGAAAAATCTCCCTGTCCTTCACCCTCGTCCACCGGACTCTTTGAAGCTTTAACTAGAGTGGGACTACTTCAGCGACGACTCACAAGGGATCCGAGAGGGTCCCGTGCAGACGGCCCCGAGGGACTGGGACGCTCAAGGGGGAAGGATGGAGCATCTCTCCTAGGGAACAGACCACAGGCGGGCTCTGGGAGCCGCCGTGGGTGCCGTGACTGCGAAGAGCAGGGGACCCACACCCTACACACGGGCACTACTGGCAGTTCCTGCGCCCGTGCCGTCACTTGTCTTTCGCAGGCTGCGATTGCGACCCTACGATAACAGCAGCACAACAGGCTTCCCAGCCGCCTTCTCCGGAGGGAATCTCCCTCTCTCTGGGGCCCGTTCCCACCGTCAGGTCTTGCCTCCGCCCCGCCGGTGGGGTAACGGGCAGAGGAAGCGTGGCTCGCAGCCCTCAGCGCTCTCCGCCGCAGGGAGCTGAAATGTAGCTATGGAACAGAAACGCTGCGTCCCTTCTGTGTAATCTCTCCTCCCGATAAGCACTGACACAGTCGATCTATGTGGATGTGAATTTGATGACGCCATAAACGGAGGAAGGGGCCATTAAAATGACAAAACTCCGAACGCATTGTATTAAAACGCAACAAAACTCTGAAAAAAAAAAAACCGAACCAGCCCGGTTCGGTGTTTAAGGTGCCATCCATGAAGCCCTAGTAGGCAGGTGGCAGCGCTTTAGGGTCAGACCCCGAGTTACTGGGGCTGGGGTCCCCCGGGACGGGTGAGAGTCCCGGCGCTCCTGTGGAGAAGCAGGGCAACGCACCGAGTCAGCATGGCGCCCTCCCCGGCTCTCCCCCAGCCCGACTCTGTCTTTGCCCTTCGAACAGTGATACAAACTGCCCTCCGAGCACGGGGAGGACTGGGGAGACTGGGCCGTGCCAGCTGTCCACTGCCGCCCTCGTGGATGGATGCTATGGAGCATCCCCCATCGCACAGCGTCCCCTCGTCCTGGCCCGCTGCAGCGACCTGCCGGGTGGCTGGTGTGGGGGATGTTCTGCCCCCGGTACCCTCTTGTCTTAAAATAAGAGAGATCCCTAGCCACATACATCCCGGGCCTACGTGCCTGGGGACTGGTACGGCTTTCTTTCGTTGAAATCGAGGCAGATTTGTTCCCTCTCGCGCCCCGCAGCAATCGGGGCTTCCCGAGGGGACTGGGGGAAAAAATATCCCTCTCAGATGGGTTTCCTCCCTTTTCTCCCTGCAGTCCTGGAAGCGGCGACCAAAGCGAGAGGTTTCCCGAGCCGGCCCTAGCAGCTGCCTACGGTTTCCCTGGCTCTGTCTCGGGGTTTCCTGCAACTCCGGGATAGGAGCGAGAACACCGAGCCCGGAGCCAGAGACTCTTTGCTTCCTGCGTTGTTTTTGTTTTCGTTTGGGTTGGTTTGGTTTTTGGTTGGTTGATTGTTTGTTGTTGGTTCTCGGTTTTGTTTGTTTTTGGGTTTTTTCGTTCTTTTTTTCTTTTGGGTTGGTTTGTGGGTTTTTGTTGTTGTTGTTGTTTTGGTTTGATTTTCTTATTTCGTTAGATTCTGAGCAGGGAAATGCTATCCAGCGCCTCTCAAGCGGACAAGTGCCTGATCGGGGCTTCCATTAGCAGGGAAATATATTTTTTTTCTTGTACCCTGATCCCTGTGTTTTTACCTGGAGCTCCAGCCTGGGCAACCACCGTGCTCTTCACCTTCTTTCTTCATCCCCAGCCTTATTTACTGAGCTGAAATGGTTTTCCAAGGAGATCTCTCTGCCCAAGGCACCATTGCAAGAGAAGATCCTGCGGCAGGGCACTGCCTTCTGCCCGCTGCCCTCTGACTGCTGCTGGGCTCTTGGTCCCTGGGGAGGTGGCAGCCGATGCCCAGCTCTGGAGGGGACACCTTGCTTCGGACCCACTTGGCGCTCCTACTTGCCGAGCCCCTTCCTGAGATGCGGATTCATCTTCTTCATTTCTAATTCTTTTCAGATTTTTTAAAATTATTTTTCTGTCACTTAGAAGAAAATCGGTGGGGGAGGGGAAGGGCAGGGGATCCTACCTTCTCCCCCCCACCCTAACGACAAGGAACTGGGAGCTTTGTTTGCAAGGTTAACAAAAAAATGCCTGCTTGAAAGCCCTTTGGTGGCCGAGGAGAGCGAAGGAAGGAGGAATCGTGTGTTAGTCCGACCTGTGGAATTTACGACTCCCCCTAAGCACAGACATGATAAGGACTTAGAAAACATCTTGGATCTTTTCAAGCCGGCAGCCCCCGAGGCTTTGATGTAGATTACGTTGCAGAATAACCCAATACTTTTATCATAGGGTTGATACTCGGCTTGTTTAAGCACATGCTTGTAGAAGCTGGTTATATGCTAAACACTTGCTCCTGAGAGGGTTCACATTGCTGGGAAGGAAACAGAAACAAGAGTGCGAGGATGGGGGGTGACACCTTGGCTTCTGGGCTTTCTGCAGCTGGAAGACAGTGTTTTTGCCGTGGCATAGGGCATGGAGGTAAGGCATTCCTAGTGCAGCTGGGAAGAGGCACCATATGAGGTGGGCGGGTGAATTATGGAACAGAGGTTTCATGCAGTCAAGGCCTGTGGGGGTATCCCCAGCCACATGGGTCCTGTGGCCGGACCCTCTCGGAAAGACACTTGGTGTGTGCAGTGAGGACCAAAGGCTGATCCCTGCCATGATCTCTGTCCCTGTTTAAGTGGACTGGGCATGGCACTACTGTCTTGGAAGTCCCTGGCACACCACAACCAGAGACTTCTTGGACACCTCTGCTGGCTGGTGAAATTCAGCCTTGACAGGATTTTAATTTTTTTAAACATTTTTTAAAGTATCTTTTCTTTATATGGCAAAGGAAAGGAAAACTGCACCAACGCATCCCGGCCCTGGGCTGTTGTGACTGCCCATACAGTGCCTCTTCCCAGCTGCACTAGGGCTGCCCTCCTCTGCAGAGCACTTGTGCCTGGACCCTGTTGACCTGTTCCTCCTGGGGAGTAGGGGGCTGTGGTGGGAGCACTGAGCTCCCCAACCACATGGTTTCGGCTTTGCAGCAAGGTAGGAGTGCCCCCTGGTCCCCTAACCCTTGCCCAGAGCCGTGTGGCTCCCAGGGAAACCCCAGGCACCAGTCGAGCTGGCAGGACAGTGCCAGAAATGCACGTGTTGACTCCCATGCCAGAGAAAACAGCTGCAAAATGGTTTGCAGATGTTTGCCATCAGCGAGCCTCCAGGCTGTCCCCTCACACCCCAGGAGCAATGTGAAGGCTGATATCCTCATTGCCTATCTCACTGATTCATTTCCTACATCTTCCAGCTTTGAAATGTAACCTTCATGGGGAGGTAATGCACACTCCGTGGCCGTGTCCTCCCACACGTCCCAGCAGCGCTAGTCCTGCCGATTTGTTCCCCCATCCAGGGCCTTCCATGGCAGAACATTATGTGGTTGCTGCCGCATACCATCATCTCCCTCTGCCCGTTTCAGGGCAGGCCCAACCCATCAAACCTATTCAGTCAGCAAAGGCATGAGGTGACTCCAGCCTGTGTAGATGGTTTGTTGTTTGCAAGGTCAAAGGTTTCAAAGGCTGTAACTGAACAGGGTCACAGTGTTTTTTGAATAATATTTGACACTAGGCAATGGGAGAGTCCAAGGCAGGCAGGTGTCAAGTGCTTCCTGGGCCCAGCAGAGAGCAGGCTGAAGCTCCCACACAGGATCTTTTTTTATTCTAGGGCTGTAAGAAGGCAGAAGACGCTTCTTTCTGCATGGGCAGACTTGTTCCCCCCAAATTAAACAAAAACGGAGTCCTTTTGGCTCCAAGGAGAAACTGGTACCAGATTACTCTCCACCACCTCCCATTTGCTCCCATCTCTCTTCTTCTAGTTCCTGGGAGGGAAGAAGAGTCTCACCACACTTTTTTTCTGGTCTGAAAAGAGGTCCCAAAAGGAGTAAAATGGAGGGCCAGGCCCAGAGTCCAGGGCCCGGCTCCCGACTGTGGCCCACACCGCCATCTCCTGGCCGCTCGCTTCGCGGCTCCGCTCCTGGGGATCAGCCCTGGCTCTGCCTGGGTTTAGCTCCACAGCCACTCAGCGCCCAGGCCATCTCGAGGCACAGGAGGCTTTTCCAAAGCAGATCTCAGTCCACATCAGGCAGGTAGTCACTTCTCCAGGAGAAATATGGTGGAAACGAAGCTAGACAACTTCTTTTCAGGATCTGAAGCCTCCAACCCTCTTCTGAGAATGGGGATGTCATGGTACTTGTTGGCCTGGAGCACTGTGATTAGAAGTAATTTCCGGGCTTTCTTCAGCTGGAAGGCAGTGGTGTCCCCGTTGCATAGGGCATAAAGGCGGGCAACCTTCATGCATTTGGGAAGAGGTACTATAAGGGCAGTCACAACAACTTAGTTGCGGTGCAATGGATCACAAGTGGGTGTAGGTAGCATGTCTCAGGAGGACTGGGATCACTGCTAGGATCTTCCATGGATTTTCCTCACAACTAAGCAGTGTCTAAACAAATTAGAATCCCTTTCCAGTCTGCATGCGCCTCTGTGGAGGTGGCCAGAGGAGCACCACCACTTTTCCATATCTCTCCAGAACCCAGGTCTTAGAAACTCCTTCGCAGCTGAGATTTGATCCAGACTGTACCTCAAAACACTTACACTTCTACTGGGAGTGTTGCTGTATCAGTTTTCCAGCATAGGCTTAAACGCCCAAATTTTAATGTGGCAGTGACCTGTAAGGCAGGATCCCTGATCTGAGCAACTCCCCGTGTTTTATCTCTCCCACAGTAGCATGACAGGAAGGATGAATCCAGCCTGGTTGGAACAGTTTCCTTTCCCATCACACTACAGACCACTGCAGGGATGCTCACCAAGGATGACAAGGAGCTGGGCTCAGGTCCTACCTATTTCCAAAATGTTTTGTGGTCTCCTAAACTACAGATATGTGTGGGTCTTTTTTGTGCCTCTTTTTAAAGCTGTTTTATTTTGTGTTGTCTAATTATTTAATCATTAATGGAAGAGAGAAGGAGGCAATAACTCACTGGTGCAGCAGTGCATTTAGCTGGGAAGAAGGAGCACAGTACTGGGTGCTTCATCTGGTTCAGTGTCTGAGAGAAGGAGGCTGAGATATAACGTGCCTATCTGCATGGTGAATGCGCATATTTTCAGTCTGTTTTGATTTCTGCGCCCTCAAAGTATTTCCCAGTGGAAGTGTGAACTCTTAAAAAACAACATACATGCAAATGGCTCCATAGCAAATATGACCTTGGATTTCTCCATCACCTTTCACATATCCCTACAAACTTACGAACTGAAAGCAAGTTTGTTGATGACCCTTAGCAAGTTTCAGATGATCCCTTACCAAGTTTGCGGATGACACTAAGTTGGGTGCAAGTGTGGATCTGCTTGAAGGAAGGGAGGCTCTGCAGAGGGATCTGGACAGGCTGGATCGATGGGCTGAGTCCAACAGGATGAGATTCAACAAGGCCAAATGCAGAGTCCTCCATTTAGGTCATAACAACCCTATGCAGAGTTACAGGCTTGGATAAGAGTGGCTGGAGAGCTGTCTGGAGGAGAAGGACCTGGGGGTGTTGGTTGACAGCCAGATGAATATGAGCCAGCAGTGTGCCCAAGTGGCTAAGAAGGCCAATGGCATCTTGGCCTGTATCAGAGACAGTGTGGCCAGCAGGACCAGGGAGGTGATTGTGCCCCTGTACTCAGCACTGGTGAGGCCACACCTCGAGTACTGTGTTCAGTTTTGGGCCCCTCACTACAAGAAGGACATTGAGGTGCTGGAGTGTGTGCAAAGAAGGGCAACAAGGCTCATGAGGGGGCTGGAGAATAAGCCCTACGTGGAGAGACTGAGGGAACTGGGGTTGTTTAGCTTAGAGAAGAGAAGGCTGATGGGAGACCTCATCACTGTTTACAACTACCCGAAAGGAGGTTGTGACAGGGTGGGTGCTGCTCTCTTCTCGCAAGTGACAAGCGACATGTCGAGAGGGAACAGCGGCAAGTCGCGCCAGGGCAGGTTTAGACTGGACAGGAGGAAGAATTTCTTCACTGAGAGAGTGGTCAGGGATTGGAACAGATTGCCCAGCGAGGTGGTGGAGTCTCCATCCCTGGAGGTGTTTAAAAGATGGGTAGATGAGTTTCTTAGGGATATGGTTTAGTAGGGAAACAGGCACGGTTGAACTCGATGATCTCAGAGGTCTCTTCCAATCTTATGATTCTGTGATTCTATGAAAGCCACTGCAGGCTTGCACAACACTTCTGTTCCCATCTTCTGGTTCAACACACAATTAGGTCCAGCTTCTCTCAAGAGCGACCTCAGAGAACCCATCCCAGCTATTCCAAACCTGACGGTGAGACTTGTGTTGGAGAAGCATATTCAGTTTCCCTTCGGACAGATGGAGAAGGGCCTCCTATTTTTTTTTTTTGGTGTCTGCTGTCTGTGACACATGGGCACAATTGTTTGGGAGGCACACTGAGAGAGGGGCTGACTGCTTCGCACTGGTACCTGACTCATCCTGTCAGTGCCGCGAGGTTCTGGCTATGGATTCCCTTTGTCTGGCACCGTCATAGAATCATAGACAGAATGCTTTGATTTGGAAGGAACCTTAAAGCCCATCCAGTTGCACCCCCTGCCATGGGCAGGGACACCTCTCACCAGATCAGGCTGCTCAAGGCCCCATCCAACCTGGCCTGGAACACTTAAAGGGAGGAGGCATCCACACCTTCCCTGGGCAACCTGTGCCAGTGCCTCACTGCCCTCAAGATGAAGAATTTCTTCCTAATGTCTAATCTAATTCTTCCCTCTTCCAATTTAAAGCCATTCCCCCTCATCCTAGCACTACTTGCCCTTGTAAAAAGTCCCTCTCCTGCTTTCCTACAGCCCCTTCAGATACTGGAAGACCGCTTTAAAAGGTCTCCGCGGAGCCTTCTTTTCTCCAGGCTGAACAGTCCCAACTCTCTCAGCCTGTCCTCGTAGCAGAGGTGCCCCAGCGCTCTGCTCATTCTCTGCCGAGCACCGGCCCGGTTCCCTGCCCCTCCCTGCCCCCGCTCGAGCTGTCCGGCTGCGCTGGAGCCGCGAGCCGCGCGGTGCCGGAGCTCCCCCTGGTGCCGGCGGCGGAGCGGGGACCGCGGCCGCCCGGGGCCGGCCCGGGGCCAACGCGGGCCATCCCACGGGAAGACGGGAAGGGCTCCTCGGGACAGGCCTGCAGGCTCTTTGATGTGCTTCGGCAGGGAAAAGGGAAAGAAAATTCGAACGGATTCCTCAACGCATTCTTTCCTCCCTCCAACTGCCCTCAACCCCTTCTGTTCTTCACCTTCCCAGCTTAACGGTTACTGAATCTTTATCAGTCTCTATGTAAATTTATGCATCTAACTTGGGAGTACCAGCATATGAACTAATAGGCACTAATGGGCATGTCTGCTGGAGTTTTTTAAACAACCTTAACTCTCTCCATTCACTACAACGGGAATTTTGCACCTTCCTCCGATAACCTGCTCCTGGAGGCACAGGTGGGGGGATCCTAACAAGAGGTATGCAGGCATTTTCCTTCGAGAATCATGAAACTGCTCCTTAAGAAACGCTAGCTGTAGCTCTGCACAAACCTCAGAAATGGACCAGCACTTTGCTAAGTTGTGTTGAAATGTCCTCGAAAGGAAATGTGCTTCCTAGAGAAATTATTTTTTTGCTAAATACCTCTTATGGCTTGGTTCCACCCCTCTCTGCTGTGTAGAGGTGCAGATGAACAATCCTCCATGTGTCTAGCTCTCACCCAAGGATCTTTCTCCTGATTGTACTTCCTCGTAGAGTGCTGTGTTGCCTGAACTGCTTTTCACATGCGCATCACAAGTTTTGTGTCAGCTCCAAGGTTCTCTATTTACCATTATATTCCCGAGTCTTAGGTCAATAATGATTATGGGGCCAGATGACCTGTCCACCCTTCTTTTAATATTGTGGAAAAAAACATTTATCACAACCCCTTGGCATGTTTTAAAGCACATCTGCTCCTCTATGAGCCAAGTTCACATCTGCTTAGCTTCCAAAGCCAGCTGGGTTTGGATGCAATCACTTCAACATTAAGCTCCTCTAGATCTGAAAGCTGAAAATTCCTCTCTGCACAAGACACTCAAGTCCTTCTTTCCAGCCAAGGCAGGCTGTGCGTTAACTACATTTAACAGTGGCATCGCATTACTGAACACTTTGGAATTGTGTTATAGTTAAAAGTCATGCATGCTTTAGAGGAAATGCAATGTTTAAATTGTATTTCTGTCTTTTTATTACCAAATTATTCATCAGTATTTTGTATCTGATTAAAAAAAAAATTATTCATTGCTAATTCAACAATGCAAACAAAAATACACAATTCATAATTACTGTATTACAATATTATTTCCAGACAATGTTAATAATGAACAGCTCAATTTATGTGATAGCATATTATGTCCAAACAGTTATTCATTTGTAACACGTGTCACTGGAAATCCTAACCACAGTTAGCATGTTGTAAAATGTAAAAAAGAAGAAAATCATTAACCAGTATATTCTCACCTTGATTAGCTGTGATGTATACAAATGTATCCTGTTAGTCACTATGAAAGCCACATTTACAAATCCCCAAACCTCATCATGAAAATAAAGTATCTTTTTATCTGCATTAAAAACTCATCGAGTCTCTGGTTATTGTCCTGGGAGTCTGGGAGAAAACTGAAAAGACATACTCTCTCATTTTACAGCAGAAGGCTTCACACACAGAGGCTGAATTCCGGGAATTGGGGGTGATGATATTACAATCTTAAATCACTACAGAAGATAATTTATTTATAACTAAATAATTTTATTTCATAACAAAATGCACAAAGCCCAAAGAATGGAACTAGCTATAACTCAGTCAACGGGAGACTTCCAGTTAGAGACTTACACATGGATTTTCCATCCCTCCTCCTGCTTGTTTTAGATGCTTATTTTAGGTAGAAAGGAACTCTCTGTAAATGTGTACCTGTCACTACCACGTTCAGAAGGTAGTCTGGATTACTAGAGACTGCTCAAGTACCTAAAGCTTCATGAAATGCGTTTTCCTGAACTGAACACCTATTGGGAATGCTGCAGCAACTGAGATGTTCAGGATAAGACATTTATATACATTCAAATTTATAGTTCCTTGTAAAGCAAGGCTGATATTTCAAATTTGGGCATGTAAAGTTGGCTGCTCAAATGCCCTTTTTTTCCCGTGCTCCCTGACATCTGGAGATGAAAATATGAATAGCATTTCTGGAAACCACCCCAGTTCTCTTTAGATGCATAGTCTGTGCTTGTAAACATTGACTAAAAAATCATACTTGCAATATGGCAAGAACAGTCTGAATTCAATGCATTGATTAGACACTATTTCATAAAACCAGGAAAAGATATATCCAGTGAGAGACAGTGAAAAAATCATTGCTTCTGTCTTGTAATAGACATGTTTGCTGAATTCAAAGAAGTGAATGGTGTCCTCTCCTCAAAGTAGCATAAATATGGTCTGGCCCATGTGAGACGTGAATAGAGCAGCAGCTGGCAACATTTTCTTTTCTTAGTGGTGATACAAAACATATGTGCTACAGGGACTTTATGAAAATACTGAGATCAAATCCAGAATTCAGATTATTTTTCAACCTGAGAGTCTTCATGCTGGAGCACAGTTGGAGATAGGAGCGATTTCTCATCTCTGCTTACACATGGTTTAGTTTTGATGCTGAAATTGTGTGTTGAAATGTTTTTCTTCGTGTTCTGGTAAACCTAGAGTTGAGAAGAGGAAATAAATGATATCTTCTGTTACTACTTATCATACTTGGTAAACTGATTTTCTCCCTACGAAGCAGATAGCTGCAAGGTACAGCCCATCTCCTCTTGAGGGTGAATCACACTCATACCTGCGTTCTACTTCCCACTGACTCCAAAGGGAGTCCAAACAACTGCCTAAGTGAGATGGATCTTATCCAGCCAAAAAGAGCTTGGTTGAGGAAGAGAACTCGACTGCAAAGGAGGATTTTTTTTCTAGGTACAGTGCTTTGAAGTTGCTCATCAGCTTCCCTCCGTGCTCATCAGCTTTTGCCAGGCTGACAGCCTGCAGAAAGGCTCAAAGCTGCAAACACAAGAGTGATTTATAGCTCCCCACATCCCAAAAGTTTCACAAGGACACTGCACTGGGAAACAGCATCTAGTCCAGGTAGGAATCAGTAGTTTTGAAAGCAGTTGCTTATACTCCCTAGGAAGAGATCAGTCTGATAAAGACAGCATATGACTTCCTTTTTTTTCCTGTTTATTGTTTCGACCTTTAAGAATGATGCAGCCCTCCATCTATGAGGATGTGGGATAACATACATATGGTGGACCCCTATGAGATCCCTGGCAGGTGGCCCAGGCTCAGCTCCCCTCCCACGGCAGCTATCAGCATCACCAAAGCCAACTGCACTAGCGCTTGCCCAAGAGAAGCACATTCCCATAGTACAGGCTGAGAGATTTCAACCTTCCAAAGTCCTGGTGCAGGCAGTGGGAGGAAAGACATCAGAGAGATCAGGATTCCTTTTGATGGCAGAAAAAACTTCCCCAAACTCTTAAATAGATCCATGGGGAATAGCTCCATATCACAATGACACACTTGAATAGAAACCATAAAACTATTTCTCAGCTCATATGAGCCTAAAAAGAAAAAGAAATGAAAAAGAAACATCTTTTCTTCTTTCTGTGCTTACTTACTGCTCCTTCTGCTTTAGCTAGCTGACAGGCAAGAGAGGAAACCAGCCAAGAAAAAGAGGGTCTTTTTCTGGAGTCAAGGGCCCAGCAGGACTGCATCACACGATAGCTGCCAGAGAAAAGAGGTGGTAGAAAAAACATGTTAGCTAATGGACCCTCTCTAAATGTTGGTATGGAAGTGAAGAATTTGGATGTGGCACTTTTTGCAGGGTTTTTTTGAGTAGAGTGCAATAAATGAAAGATCACACAAACAGTGACTTAGTAAATATAAATTCCCATGCTGTGCATCACTCAGAAAGTATACTTACACATCTTTTGTAGCATAATATGGTCGGTCCATTTTAAATCCACTTTGTATTAATTTGTAGAAGTTTGTATCAACCTGAATACCAGGGTAGGGATTTACTCCTGTGGAAAATATAGGAGAATACATGTTAATAGAGAAGTAGCTAAAACCAAGCAGTGCTATTTTGTTGCATTACAGAACATACCCAAAGAGAATATTTCCCATAGTAATATTCCATAAGACCAGACATCACTCTTCATTGTGTACGTCCTGTCGAATAAGCTTTCAGGAGCCATCCATTTAACTGGTAAACGAGCCTGTATAGAAGGGGGAAAGGAGGCCAAGTCATGCTTCGACACAGGCTTTCTAGATGAGCCACTGTAGTTCTCACTGCTTCAGTAGGATCAGTTCATGTGAAAAACCGGGCATCCCTTAGCAATCCCTTTACATTTCCCTTAAAGGAAGAAATAGGCACTTCTAAGAAGTTAATTAATCTTATCAATACTCGAGGAGGAGATGAGCCCAGCCTTGGAAGAGTCTTCTCTCCTCCTTTGACTTCCAGAGTGTGTAGCTCAGATGGAGATGCCCACTTTGTACTAATCCATATAGCTGGAAGATCTAGTGTAGCCCACATGTGTGCTATTGTCCCTATGGCATCATTGTCCTTAACAGTAAACAAATCCCAGCACTTTCCATTTATGGATTTCAGTGTGCTTTAGAAATGATCTGAGTACCATTTCTTTTACAGTACTAGCATGATTAGGTTAATTATAAGCTAAGAATCTGAATTAGCCGAGGGCAAGAAAAAGTGAGGTTTCTATATAGATGTCTGTACAGATATCTATAAAGCTGGCAAGGAATCTGAAATTGAAAACTTCACTTTCTTGGTTCCTTATCATCCTTACAATGGTATGAAAAATAGAGAGCACTCAAGAACTTACATTGCCCCTGACAATGTAGTTTGAATCATTCATTACATCTCTGGCAAGGCCAAAGTCACATATTTTCACCACTTTTCCATGGGTCACTAGTACATTCCGGGCAGCGAGGTCTCTGTGAATACACTTAAAAGGAAAGGAAGGGTTAATGCTCTGCAGCACCTGGTATCATAAGGAGATAATTCCCTTGTCTCACACAGAGCTGTTTGAATTGCTGCCTTTTTTCACTTAGACAGTTTGGTGAATGAGCAAGTGGGACAGTCCTTGGTTGCTCATGGCAAGGGACAGGGCCAGAGCAGCCAGAAGAATGCAGACACTTACTATTGAGGGTCATGTCTAACATTACAAACCAGTTTTTGCCATAAGTTGTGGAAGAAGGTACCGTTCAAGCTTGCCATAAGTGGCTCTGGTCCTCAGTTTGCCTTTTATAGACTGACACATTTTTGCCATCTTTTCAATCTAAACAGTTTGTTACCCTTCACCATACCGATTTGGACTCAAGGAACTCCATTCCTTTGGCAACTTGGTAAGAGAAGCAAAGAAGGTCTTCAAAAGTCAGCACATTAAAATCGTCTTCTTCATCCAGCTGTCTGCTTGCATGCTTAATCTTGTCTGTAAGAAATAACCAGGAGTATGACTGTTCCATGGGATTCCTCACTTTCTGATTGATTCTACCTACTGTTATGAGGATTTTCATGTGCTCACGATAACACAAAGAACATCCTTCTTTTGCATCCTTTGCTCAGACAGAAAATATTTTCATACTCAAATGTTATGTACAGCAAGACCTGAAACAAAAGTCTCTGGTTTTAAATGCTATTGATCCCTTCTCCAGCAAAATTTCTGTGAGAAGGGAAGAAAGCAGCCTCCTGTGTCACTGAATCTAGTTAGGTTAGTTTGATAATATAATAAATAGAATAATAACAGAATTACTAGATATAAAAGGAATTAATTTCTTACCTTCCTCAGGATACAGCATAATTCCATTTGATTCATATGTCACATTCATGTTTTGACTTCTTTGTGTGATTTCAAATTCATCCTCTCTGCACAAAGTCATATTCATACCATATCTCAGGTGAGTTCCCTTCCTGGAGTGGGTGACACATTTTCAAAGGTTACACCCAGTAGATCACATAATCTACACATAAATTGGTTTGCAGTGAGAAAGCATGATTAGTTATTGCTACTAAAAATCTGGGCAAAGACATGAGTCTTCTCAAAACTGGGAAGAGAAACGAGGGGTTGCTTGTCTTTTACAGCCTCGTGAGAAGACCATCATAAGGAGACTCAAATCTCAGTTCCTCTCAAAGCATTGCTTATTAAAGTACATTCTCAAGCATTCAATAATTTCACTGGTTTACAGCACAGCTGAGAATGCAGGTTTAAACAAGCTTTATAAAGTATTAAATTGTTGCTGAATGATTTACCTGGAATTTTGTTCTAAATGGATATTGTGGTAAAAGCTGAAGTTGTGCTGTTTAAAAATATCCGTTAGAGTCCAGTGAAACTTCTCTCTCTTGCTCCTTAAGTAGTTCAGAAGGTCACCATAGCAACAGTATTCAAATATCAAGTAGATCGGTCCTGAAATAGTTGGAAATACAAATACTGCTTACTATCTGTAACACTCTCCTCATTAAAGTCCTAATGATGCCTCGTCTTCTTCTAGGACTAATCTGTATTAAACATTCCAAGCATCTTCCCTTCCTGGGTAGATAACCTGTACTGACAGGCAGGTAATATTCACTGACTGTAATGTCCCTTTGGAAAGTCTGTGTAGCTGACTCTTCCCTGTGGTGCATCTCCCAAGGTGGATTGTGGGTCACTATGAAGGCACAAACATCCTTCCCCATACCAAATGGGAAATGGGAGGATGACATGGGCTATAAATGCAACATATTGTCTGAACCATACATGGTTCAAGGAAAAGATGAACCCTGTTAATTATCTTTTGACCTACACCCTTTCGTTTACATGCCATCCCTTCAGGCTCCAGAAATATCCTTTTGTTTTCATGAAAGCCACCTGAAGCCCAAGTGTATTTGCTGAGAGGATCTGTAAGAGGTAAAGACCTTACAATGTGAGGTGTTTAAGTGAAGCACTGGTCACACCACTTTTTCAAGAATTAAAAACACCTCCAATCCCTGACCATATAGGCTTGGAGGAAACCCATGATAAGCCAGCAGGAGCAGAGCAAATGGCCCAGGGAGAGCTCAGAGTCATCACCCCTGTGAAGTCTTACACTGGCATCACCACTTCTGGTTCAGAAAGACCAAACATTAATTTGTGGATGTTTTTGCCAAAATGGTCCTGTCGAACAAGGTAAGGCACACTGTGAAAAACCTGTGAAGTCTCTCAGAGGATGGGTGTGAAAGTCTTGAGAGCCGTGAAAATGTTTCTGAACACAGGACTTGGGTAAGGCTGGAAGTGTCTCCACCCTACCTGGCCAGACTAAGTAGATCTTCCCTGCAGCTCTCCTACTTACACCAGCACATATTGTTGAATTTTCCAGAAGGCAGTGGCAGCTTGTATAGCTTCAAAACACCTAAAGCCACCACCACCAATCTATTGTTTCCCTCTTAGGCCTCAAACATCTTTGCAAGACACCATTACTATTGATACAAACTGGGGAAACAAGTCTTTCTGACTTAATAAATACCAGTGCCAGAGAATCTGTCAAGCTTCTCAGTGGCAGGTGTTACAACTCATGATATGGGCAAACACTGTGTAAACGCCTGTCCTTTCCTTTCTTTAGCAGCTCTCCTTTTTGTTTAGCAAACTGGTCTTTATCCGTGCCATCACTACTGTTATAGGAAAACCTGTTCTATAGAAGGACTGTTGCATCACTTCATGCAAATACAATTACAAGGGATCCATTTCTGTACACATGCATGGCCTTAACTTTGCTTTCAGTTCATCTTCATCTTGTTTTTGGACCAGCATAGAACAGCAAAATTGGTTGTGCAAAGACAGGATTCAGTTGAAGATTAACAATGGCTTAGATGTTTTCATTACTGCTTTCAGTGATCAATTTTTGATACTTTTTTTGTTCGGGAGTCCTTATTGGTCTTACAGTTGTAATTTGTGCCTTCCCATAAGTTACCTGACACAGTACAAGCTCCGAGTAGGTTCACAATATTTTCATGGCTTCCAATGTGAGTCATCATTTTCAGCTCAGACATTAGAGCGTCTTTTTCTGAAGCATCAGGTTTTTCTGTAAAAATAATACAGTTTTGGAAATTTCCAGCAAAAAAATAAAACTGTAAATGGTTGTGATGCTTTCTCACATGCAAGTCTTCATTTCAAGTTAACTGGACTTACAGTATATTTGGGAACATTCTAAAAAATTGCTGTACGGTATAACAATTTTTTTCCAAAGATGGAAAATAAATGTGTGTGTGAGTGTGGATAATTCGAATGCTTGGGAAAGCAGTCAGAAAAGGTTCATGTTTGTCATTCTTGGACTTGGCAAGGAAGGACAGAACTGTGTTCAGGTGTTCACAAGCACAGAAAAAACAATAGTCAACCCTGTTGGACAAAAATGTTAAGAGAAAAAAAATTCTCATCACTCATGTGACAATCAATCAGTTGCCATCCAATAGGTAAGAAGACCAATCTGTGTTTCTCCAAAGTCCACAGTGTGACTAATGTGACCAGGAGGCTCATCTGTGCTATGAATTTACATCTATCCTCTTCAGAGCGGAGCAGCTCCATACATCCACATAAAATAGAGGTCTGCGGTCTGCAGGACAAGAGACAACACACAGCAGAAAGAATGCTCTTCAGCAATACTTTTCCAAATTGAAACAGGATTTTGAAAGCATTTTGAAAAGATTTTGAAACCAAGCATTTGTGAAGTGTAGCTGCTAAAAGTGGTCCTATAAAGGGATTTCTTCCAAAACTGCTTCTGCTTTGGAGCCGCCAGAATCCATCACTGCTTGTGAAAGGCACCCAGAGTTTATCATACCTTTTAGCATTTTGACTGCAACCTGAACTGAATCTCCTGCATTGCTGAGTCCATAAGCTGTCGCATTCACCACTTTCCCAAAAGCCCCAGAGCCAAGGACCTGTCCTACAAGACACAATATACCAATATTATTTGTAGCTGGTATAGTACAGGCTAGTACTCCAGCATTGTGATTTGCCTTGTGGACTACTGACCAAATTCCAGATTTTCCCTGGGAAATTCCCATTTGAGATCATATTCAAATTCTCGGAAATCGATGTAGATGTACTCGTTATCCAACGGGCCTACAATCTGAATCATTTGCAACTGGCTTTCATACCTAAATTGCTTTAGGAGAAAAAAAAGGTCGAGTAAGTCTTAGAGAAGAGGAAACAGCCTGGTAGGAACAAAAGAAGCAGGGGCAAATATTTACATTTACTTTTACCTTTTTGTATTTATGAAAAATGAACATAAACAAAAAAGCGATCAATAGAAGGAAAAATCCAACACAGACATAGAATGCAGCACTGTCCGGGGGGGAAGAAACAGCTCCTGCAACTTTAAGAGATACATATTACTACTCACAGAATCAGAGCTTGTGTGTACAGCTAAAGACGCAAGAAGAACCCAAGGTGGCTTTGTCAGTTCTGCCATTTTACGGTCCTCTCACACCTAAGCCTCCCCTACACAGGGAATGAGATGGAGCCACATGCAAAGCAAGGAGCTGGGCAGGTGGCGATAAGTGCTGGGCAATTCTGGCATCTATCTTCACTCAAACACCCCCCCCCCTACACCAATTAATAAACCTAAGCATACAGAGGTGCTGGTGAGATCCATGGATTGGACATTCTGAGCATAAGCAGAAATAAGCAATTTCTCTTCTCATTGCGTATCCCTCTTCTCTCTCTCTGCCTTCCCCCAAGCAATGCACATTAAGTGCCAAAACACCAGTCATCAGTGGCTGGACTGTGCACAACCTGCTCAGCCAGGGGCTCTCTTAACAAGTCAAAACCATATTACAAAGCGTCGATGGGTAGGAGAGTGTTACACGAGACCTGTCCTCATATTCTGGTAGTTTCTAAAAGTGTAAGCAGTATGTTTACTTTCTACTGTGATTTCAACATCAATGCTCAGACTCTATCAGTAGTCACAGCTTTTGTGAGCTGTAGTAAAAAGCAGCACCAAGCAACTTGTTTGTCCATGACCAAGAAAATCTCTGTACTGCTTCAAAACACTTGTCAAATGCCACAGCATGTTCTTTGTGACTGAAATATTTTGCCCTATGAGATAGTTATGGTACTAAAAGCATAAAGGACTTGCACAAAAAATCATATTGACTTTCTTATTCAACAAGGAAAAAATCTCTCATGTCCCCTACAAGAAGAGAGACCGCACAGTGGTACCCAAACTAGAGCTTAGCCTTCTATCACCTGCCTAAAGCAGTTTAACTAGATCTCTCTCCTAGTACTTGCTCTTGCTTCCCAGACAGGGACTGTCCCTTGAATGGAGCTGTTGGCTGAGTCACGCACATGCTTTTTCTGTGCAATGAGCATGGGCTGAGGAGAACTCCCATGGGCTTTTCTGGCAACACCACAGTGAGGAGATGAGCAAGAGCCAACACCTGCATCCAGCTATCAAACCTCCAGGTTTCAGGTAGGATTTACCAAGAGGAAATAAAGAAGCAGACCCAAGTATTGCCACGGCTCCATCCTGCACCTCATATTCATGTGAAATTTTAATTAGAGAGGTCTCAGCTTTGGGACCAGAGAAAAGAGACCCATGCCTCCCACTCACCCACCATTTCCCACACTGTATACACACAGTGCGTGTGCTTTACCTGCAATGCCATTGCACAGTTAGCCATTTGGCCAGATAAAAGTATTTTAAGTTCTACCATGCCAACTTTAACTGGGAAAACCTGTGCTAAAGCATTCACTTACAATACCTGACAGGTTAATTAAACTCTTTTCACAGGCTGAACCAGCAGAATTGTTTGCACAGCACTCCACAGAGAAGGTTGTTGTTGTCATCTCCTTTACATCTAAAGTACTGCTTGAAATCCACGACCCCAAGGATCTCCTCTTCGGCAAAAAGTTGTGAATCCCCTCAGTGATTTCTTCTGTACAGCTGAAAAAGAAAGCAGACCATTTTTGATTTTTGACTCACGATAGCACTTTCCTAGGGAGAAGGAAGGGTGCTTCAAAACAAGTCTTACATCTGTGTTGGGAGGGAAGGAGGAAGGGCTTGTTTTTTATTTGTCACTGTTAGAGTGACGCTTCAGAGCAGTTGACAGTCTTATTTTTTGGTGATGGACATGGCAGGGTCATCAGGGGGTGAACTGGGCTCACTCCCACTCTCCATCACTGCCCTAGCAAGGTACCTGGACCCCTTGGTCTCCAGGACATCCACTAGTTTCACAGCTGTCATGAATCCCCCCCTACTGCATCTGTCCCCCGTGGCTCCCTCTTTACCTCAAACACTTAAACCACCACGCAGATCCAAACGAGCAGCTACTAAAACAATAAATACAAAATGAACCTGCAGCAAAAGTTCTAACTCATTCCCTGAAGGTATGTGATTTCAGCCTTCAAGTTTCTCTCACTCAGGACGGAGAGCATCCACACTGTACTACTGACATATTTAAGACATGTTATGTAGAAAAATGGAACATTATACTCAAGAGAAAGGAAGACCACATAGAGATAATTTTGACTTTTAGCTTTTCTATCATTCATCAGATTACTGACTAATTTACTGTCCACATAAATAAATGAGTAAGTAAGTAAATAAATAAAATTTATTCAGCTCTAAACATAGTACTATCTTCTACATGTGGAAGTTCTCAAGAAAAGAAACGTAACAGCATTTTCTTTCCAGAAGGATGTTTTAAGGAGTGTTTTAAACCCACTAGCCAGATGTTTTCTTTCCTCTTTCATTTCTGCACACACAGATTGATGCCAGGAAGAGTTTTCGAGAGCTATGGATGAGAAAATTGTCTAGATAATTCTTTCATATCTAGTTAAAATACTTAGATCTGTAGTCATAATCTTCCAAAACATAATTTGACCCAGTACTGTTGTGCAGTGCGGGATTACTAGCACTTTGGTATACCTAAAATAAAAACTGCAGGGTTTATAAAACAGTTCAAAGCTGTTTCAGCATCTCTTGAAATTTCAGAATCTGACTCATTGCCCTAAATAAGTAGAGGAAATGGAAACACTCTCACTAACTTTACTGGAACACTCTTACTGACTTTACTGGCTTTGGTAAAATGTGACCATAAAAGCTGTGTTAACCAAAGCTTAACCAATTAATGAAGCCACTGCATTCCCTGAATGCCCTCTAACTTTGACAGGCCAAGAGAAAATCTTAGATTGGACTTTGTAACTACCTAACTGTTCATAGAAATCAAAACCTTTCCCTAAATTGGGTAATCTGGTTCCTCTGGAGTGGAGGAAGAGTGCATTTTATACATAGTTTTTTACAGAGCAGTCTTCATTTAACCAAAGATTGCCCAGATACAGTCTCTGCAATGAATCAGAAAGAGGCAAAATTATTTACTTGGATGAGTTCAGCTCAGGACAGTTCCTCCAAACCCAGGATGAGGCAGGGTAACTGTCAGCGATGCAGGAGATCTGGTTGAACAACAACTGCACTGTTACTTCAGGCTTTCCTGCAGCAAGACAAGATAGTTCCTGTCAGCACACCAGTGACCAAATGGCAATACTACATCTGCTGAGGCCAAGATTTGCTTCTGTGTTTTCAAAATAACCCTCCCTCATGCCACCATGAAAGTGCAGCTCTTGGTGCTCCTCCCTTTTCTAGCCCCATCTCTTGGTTCTGTGGGATGGCAGTGTGGGCAAGACAAGGGTAGCAGCCACTTCTATGAACAGTCACAGTCACACCAAAACAGCGGCAGAGCTGAAATTAGAAGTCTTGAGTTCTGCTCTCCTGACTTTGAGCAAGTATTTGGCCCTAGGACTCCCCTGACACCTTAGTTCTGGGTGTCAGGCTTGTACATAATGTGTACAGAGCATCCCTTTATAAATAATATATAATGAATAAAGATCCTTAACCTAGAGCAAGGATGAGATGCTCCACTCATGTGGCAGAACTGGAGAACACCAGGGAAGGCTGTGTGTATGTGAATTGTGGGCAGGGGTGTAGGAGGCAGTGCAGCCCTAATGTATGTGTCACACACCGAAGGGTCTCCAGACTAACTGCATTAACTTACAAATGCCATTAGAGAAAAAAGAATGACATAAACATATCATGGAAAGCCAACACCTAAAGAAGGTGTCTTCCCTCTCACTGTGTACCTCATGTGATCTCTACAGCACTCATATATTCCATCTCTGTAGAGTTACAATACAGTCACTTTAATTTACAGAGCTCATAGGCTTTGTGGTTTTCTTCAGTAGTATTAATTTTCTTAGTACATGACTGATTTCTCATATTCTGTTCTCTCTGGTTATGGCAGACCAAAGGGAAGAGAAAAAAAATAACAACTTTCTCTTCCTTTTTCTTGACCAACACAAGAACCATGACCCATAAACAGCTGTCATCTTCCTCTGACCCAGTGCCTGGATTTCATTAGTGCGGTGTAGAGAATCGAATTTTTGCCTTGTGCTCCTCCATTTTTAACAAAAAATCTATGTAGATGAAATGAGAAATACCAAGGGAAAAGCAACATATTAGCTCCATTTATACCAGTAGCAAAATCCCAGACTTTGACAAGTCTTTACGGGGATTGTTTTCTCACTTACTTCTCACATACAAAGTGAATTCTTTTGTCATGACCGTATCATCATTTTCAGCATAAAATACGTATATCCCAGACTGGTGCTGATGGCCGCAGAACTTTGATGAAAAGCTGTGGAGAAAAAAAAGGAGGGAAAATAACAAAAGACCATCTTGAAAAATACTTTAAATGTAGTCAAGACACATAAACATGTTTGAAACAATTGAAGAACTTCAAGAAAGAAGAACCCAGGATAATTATTTTCGACTAGAGAATATGAACCCCACGATGTAACTCTTTTGATAAGAGGATTATTTTTTCCTGCAGTACTGATTTCATTTCACAATTTTCCTCATAATTCCTGGAGTGCATGTGGGCTCTCAGGTTGTGATTGCATCTTCAATCCATTGGAAGACAAGGTATATAACACATCCAGGCACAGATGCTAAGACTAGCAAAGGATCAAACTTGCTACTCTCCACAGGATTTTAATGAGAATTTTTAGCTGATATAATAAAAAGTATTAGGAAATAACAATGACAGGTGGGCTCATACAAGATAAACCTCTCCAAATGGAAAGATCTGATGGAAACTCGAAAATGAGATAATTATCAGAAGAGCACCAACCATCAAGATATTTCTGCAGGAGAAAGGCCAGATCCTACTAAGCCCTATGGTGACGGCAGCAAACCAAGACCTAAACCACACAGAAAATGGCTTGTGACGATGGAAATGGTGAGGGAGGGCTCTAACAAACCCCAGGGCAGAAGCTAACAACAGAGGACTGCAGAGACTTAAAGATTCCTACATCACATGTTGAGTCATTGGTTTATGAGAAATGAAATGAGGCAGGGAGAACGGAATATAACATCTTTCAGAGATGGCATCCTATTTCTGTCCTTTTGACTGGGTTATTGTTGTCAGGACAATTGTCACATTTAAATGCCAGCTATTGAAACCCACAAGCATTAGAACAATACTTAAGAAAATCCCTTCTTAGGTTTAATTGCTGGCATTTTGGGGCTGATATTTTAGCTGACTGCTCAAGGAAAACTGTGTAGGAGGCCCACAACTCAACTTAAGTGGTAAAGGAAAGCAGACATATTCAGGGAGTTTGAAGCAGGCAGAAAAAAGACAGCACATACCAGTAATTTGCATAGTAAGTGAAAACACTAATGAGCTTGGAACAAGAATTCTAGATACCTAAATTCAAGGTGTTTCTCATCAAGCAAGACACATACAAAATAACTAAGAGACCAAGTATCACCTTGCAATTCTAAAGCAAGAAAACTCACTGGCAATTTTTGTTTCTGATTAAGGCAACTCTTCCATATAGTTACTGACTTTTGAATGTTTTAATCTGAAATGGCCTTTAAAATGTGACTCAACTGAGAGGCTTTTAAAAGTCACATCCCTTTTAAGCTACCTCAACATGAAATCACAAATCATTTGTTGCTTTTGAAATCCTAAGTTTGAAGGATTAAATCCCAATGAAATAATGACACCAGTTAATGTCATTAAAAAAGAGTATCTTTGATACCTAAAAATAGAAGGGGATGTGAGATAAATGTTATAAATTTAACAGACATAATCTTGTGTAAGAAAACTTATCTGCTCTTAGGGAGGAAGTGAAAATCAACAGTGTGCTAAAACGGAGAGACAACAGATGCAAATACAAAATGGAAATTCTGAAGGAATCTCTGAAAACGTGCAAAGGCACTGACAGGAGAGATGAATCCTTGAGACTTGAAAGTAAAAGCTAAAGAACGGAACATAGTTAATTAATAAAATGTATTATGCTCTATAATCAGGAGGAACAATTTGATAAGGAAATGGCAGAAGTAAAAAAAAAGAAAAACAGGAAATGAAAAAGGATATGAAAGGAAAATGTAGAAGTGCTGGGAGATGGGATTACACAGAAGTCAACTAAAATACACAAAGTTAGGCTCACAATATACTAAGGTATGTGATGACCTTTTTTGTTTTGTTTCAAGAAATCTTCTGCTTTAAATCCACATTGAAATCTGTGATGCTACAGCTTGTAGGCAAAATCTCCTGACCTTCCTACTCTTTGCTGCTTCTGGGGACTTCAAACTGAAAGAAGTATCTACCCCTACTCTTTATCCTCAGGTGAGATGTGTCCAAAGCTAGTATTCAACCCGAACTGGATAGCTGAGGGGAATATTTGTACAGAAGAATGTACTTGTCAGATGAAATAATAATGAAATGTATGTATTTTCCTTCTATTGTATTTTTCCATAAAATAAATAGAGTAAATACGAAGTATAACTACCTAAAATGATTTTTTTTTAAAAAAAATTAATCAACAGCATAGTCATATGAATGGCTGAATTGTCTGTCTGAAGAACCCTTCAGACTAAGCTCCAGAGATGCTTGGGGCAGTGAGGTGGCCATGGCCAGCACAGGGCTGGCTGTGGCTGAGCCAGCCCAGGATGCGTTGCTGCAGGGACACAGGGTGAACTTTCCCCTGTTCGGCAGGTGGTGATCAGCACTCAGCAATCACCGCTTCTGTGTTGCACAGGCGATCTGCACGGGCGATCTGCTGTGACTCATAAATCCTAGGCCACCAGCAGCAACTGCACCTTAGTGATTAATGAGGGTTGCCTAAGCTATTTCAGGAGTTCTCAAAACTGTTATTGTTGGCCCAGTCCATAGCACCTTCTTCTTATCTGGATTGAATTTACACCAACTGTCAATCATCCAAGCAAAAACAACTCCTACTCTTACAAGCTGTGAGAAGAGGTCCATACCAGCTGCAAAGTAAATCAACTCAGCATTATCAGTTAGAGGGAAGTACCTGTTGGACAAGGATGAGCAAATGCTCATAGCTGTCCCCTGAGACCTCATTTCCAAAATCAGTCTTGACCACAAAGAACAGATCCGCCTAGCACTACAATTAGTCACCAGCACCCACCAAATGCTATCAAAGTTTGTCGATAGCCCTCACTTTATCAGCAGGGACAGAGTTCCTGTGGCCATTGCCAGGAGATGACAGTTTACGTCTCTGAACCTTGTGAAGGTGTGTCTCTAATACACCATCTGATGCAGGCGAAAAGGCAAACTTGTAGATAAAACTGAGAGCACGAAAATACTAAGGAAAGAAATCATAAAAAGAGTAATCAAGCCTGTGTCATAGTTTCATGCAGATGCTGAGAGGTTTAAGAAAATGAGAAGAATCCAGTGCAGGTATATGAACTCCTATCTAGGACCTGCTTGGTTTTAAAACTAAAACTTTAAAAGAGCAGCTTGGCTTTATTTTCATTGAGGTGAACAAGAGCTGTTACCTTGAAAGCCATGGGACTACTCTGAAAGAAACTCTGAAGGAAATTAGATAATGTTATCAAGAATTTAGAAAGCCTAGGGAATGGAGAAAACATTAGCCTTAAGCAGGATTCATGCCAGAACTTCATTGTAGGAAATAGCAGAAAAGGTAGATAACTAATAGGTTTATTCAAAACATGTTTTGTAGCAGTGGAAGAATACATGACCTGGGTAATGAGCAGAACGGTATGTTTCTGTGGCACAGGCAGAGCCAAACAGATCTAACGGCAGCCTGGGAAACTATGGAGCCCTAGATTTCGTTTGAGCATTTTGAAAGACACTGGGAACATCATCAAGAACAGGGTGACAATAGGGGAACACGTAGAACTTGTGACCTAGTACGAAACTGCAACAGATTTGTAACTGAGAAATTATATCAGAGAGAAAGAGAATGGCAAAATGCATATAACTTAAAGGGCTTATTATAACATGGAGAATAAAGTGATTTTAGAAGTTATCCATCTGAACTGCTGTTAACAGTGAAAATAATGTTTGAGCACCTTTTGTTAACACAGCATCATCACATGGCCCACTCACTTTTTAAGAACATCAAGAGAGTATCAAACAAGGGCAGTAAGCAGTTCATAAATAAATTCAGACATAAATAAATAAATTGTGCTAAGGCATATGGAAGATAAGGTGGTGGTTGGTTACAGCCAACATGTCTTCTCTAAGGGCAAATCATACCTGACAAACTTGTTAGCCTTCTAGAAGGGGTTCATTGTTAGATAAGGGAAGACCAATTGACTTCATCTACCTGGACTTGTGCAAAGCATTCAACACTGTCCCACTCAACATCATTGTCTCCAAATTGGAGAGATATGGATTTGATAGACGGACCAGTCTGTGGATAAGGAACTGGCTGGATGGTTGCACTCAAAGAGTTGTGGTCAATGGCTCAATGTCCAAGTGGAGACCAGTGATGAACAGGAGTCAGTACTGGGACTGGTGTTGTTTAACATCTTTATAGGTGACATGGCCAATGGGATTGAGGGCATCCTCAGCAAGTTTGCTGATAACACCGTGCTGCATGGTGTGGTTGACACATTGGAGGGAAGGGATACCATCCAGAGGGACCCTGAAAGGCCACTTTGAGAGGTGGACCTGTGCAAACCTCATAACATCACAAGGCCAAGTGCAAGGTCCTGCACCTGGGTCGGGGCAATCCCAAGCACACATACAGGCTAGGCAGAAAATGGATTAAGAGCAGCCCTAAAGAAAATGTATTGGGGGCATTGGTTGATAAACTCAACATGAGCCAGCAATGTGCACTCGCAGCCAAGAAAGTCAACGGCATCTTGGGCTGCATCAAAAAAAGTGTGAGCAGCTGGCCAGGGGAGGTGATTCTCCCCCTCCATTCCAGTCTCATAAGACCCCACCTGAAGTACTGCGTTCAGCTCTGAGGGCCCCAGTATAAGAAGGACGTGGACCTGTTGGAACAAGTCCGGAGGAGTGTGACAAAGATGGTTAGAGGACTGGAGCACCTCTCCTATAATGACAGGCTGAGGGAGCTGGGGTTGTTCAGCCTAGAGAAGAGAAGGTTCTGGGGAGACTTTCGAGCGGCCTTCCAGTACCTAAAGAGGGCCTACAAGAAACCTGGAGAGGGACTTTTTACAACGTCATGTAGTGATAGGATGAGGTATAATGGCTTTAAACTGAAAGAAGGGAGATTTAGGCCAGATATAATGAAGAAATTCTTCACTGTGGGGATAGTGAGGCATGGGAACAGGTTGCCCAGGAAAGTTGTGCATATCCCATCCCTAGAAGGGTTCAAGACCAAGTCAGACAGGGCTTTGAGCAACCTGATCTAGTGGAAACCATGGCAGGAGGGTTGGAACTGGGCGATCTTTAAAGTCCCTTTCAACCCAAACCTTTCTATGATTCTATGCTAAAGAGGAAACATTGTGAAATTATACCAAAATGTACCTGTGTCCATCCACACTGTAACTTTGCTTACATGGGAAAGTCTTTTGGAAAAAGAGCCACACACATCTAACTGGTGGATATGCTCTAAAGTTAACTTCAAAGCAAAACTCTTCCTCTCCAATCTCAAAATCTTCTTTAGAGTCAGTTATGTTTATAAATCCTTTCTCTGAAAACAAAAAAAGAAAACATTGATATTATATTACAAATTGTGGACTGCTTAATGAGGGAATTTTACCATCATTTTTCATTTTGGTTATCACAAGCAAAAAAAGAGCACCATGTTACATCACAAAAGGTCTCCTGTTAATCAAAAGAACACGTTTCAAAATAGTATTAAAATTATCTCACTGTGTTCAGCAGCAGACAAATTATCTGAGCCTGCTAAAGCTGCATATTTGGTCAGACCAGAGCTCTTCCAAAATGGTCTAACATTTCTTCCCCATCTGTCCTACAGAGCCACAGGACCAACAATGCCATTGTTTATTTGATTTGTTTGTTTTAGGTGTATGTTCCAGGTGTTAGCAGTTGCATCTCCTGGCTTTCCTCCAAGAGGGAATGAATCCAGATGGCACCACCATCATAATCAGATGTTGATAGCAGCTGTTTCTCCTTCCCTGAAGTGATCTGAAGATTTTTGCAAATGAGTCTTGTAGATGTTCCTTTATTTCTCCACTTAAATTAGACATATTTGATGCAAGACAACAGTGATATGAAAAAATGTTTTGAAGACTTGTCATCCTCAAGTGCAATTAGTTTCACCTAATGGAGCTGTCTGAAGTTCCATGACCCATACGAGCTACTTGTTTGGACTTCTGATACATACAATCAAATGAGACAGGCATGTTTAGATATATCCCATCTTAAAACAGAAGATAACAAAAAATGTACTGAATTCCTCTTTGGAAAGATCTGTCTCTTGACAATGACAGGTGAAAGAATCTAATAATTGCTGGGGCTAGATGTCTCATGAAGTGAAATAAATCCCACCCAAAGACACTGAACAGCAGAAGCATGTGGGAGGATGCTGTCCTAAAGGCATCAGCGGGGCTAGGATCAGGCCTGCAAAAATCACAGAATCGTATACATTAGAAGGGAACTCTAGAGATGTCTAGTTCAGCTCCTGCTCAGAGCAGGACCAACTAGATGAGGTTGCTCAGAGACATATCCAGTTGAATGTGGATATCTCCAAAGAATTAGACCCTACAGCCTCTGCGAAAGTGGAAAAATTGCACTACAGAAACATTGCTGGACTGTGTTTTTCCTTTTGAGTATTTTTCTTCTGGTTGTAACCCTATATTCTGCTTGGCATGTTATATCTCTGCTTACTGGTTTAAAAAATGCTATCTGGAAACTGCCATATAAACCACAAAAGCGTCAGAACTTTAAAACAAGAAGCAATTCCTTTCATAACTGTTCTCCTATTTTTTGATATTTAAAGCTTATTAATTTTATAAATTGGACCTTCATCTTTTGAGTGATCTTTTGGACCTCATCCTTGTAGGGACAAGGTCATCTCTGAGCATACTGTTAAAAACACAGCCAGCCAAGAGTAAACACTTTCTTCACAGTGCACACAAGAACCTTCCAGCAGGGTATGCCATTTGTCTGGAAAACAACTCAAAAAAGTAGTTTCTTTCCTGAAGGAGAAAGAAAATAACACATTATTGCTTGGCTTATCATTTTTTGGAAGATTTAAGTGTATTTCTGCCAGAGAAACGGTGCACATGATTATTTTTTAATGACAGAGAGGTGAGATGAAATTCTTGAGGCTGGAATCAAAGCTTTCAAATCTCTGTACTTATCATATTTGTTTATTTGTTGCTTTAAACCTAACACAAGTTATAAAATAGCTTGTGTATTCTTGAATCAAGATTGCATAGTGCTAAAAATTCTTTACTCAGCACCGGTGGAAATTGAACATAAGAACTGCACAAACAAAGACTCTTTGCAGCTGCAGCTCTTGGCATGATCTCTGTTGTGCTTTGAAGTGGCCTGGTCACCCTGCCTGACCTGACCAGCTACACAAGATGGGATGAGCTGGTGAAGTATCAATGAGCAAAGAGCAAACCAGAGCTTTCTGACTGCATTAAATTAGAAGACAACCCATCAATGTAATTATGATAACTGGGGTCAATGCAGTATGTGTCAACCAAATCAGTTTTCTCTTGATTAAGTTACATCATGACCACTCCTACTGTAGCTAGAGCTGCATCATGCACAGTGATAGTAAGACACTTGATCATTTCAGAAACTGCTACTCTATGACATGGACAACTGAGTGAAATCAATACCTATATCACTGTCAAAATTGAACCTGGGATGCTAGCACAAATTCACACCAACAATGGCTGTCATTACTACAGTAAGCTAAAGGCTGGGGTTAGGATGTCCCTGTATAACCTTTTAGAGAGAAGCATGGCTGTTAGCTAAGTATGACAACATCCCCCCACTTTAATCCACCATATAAGTAAACAAACTGATTCTTTCATCAGCAAAGCCAATGAGCCCTCAGAAATTTAGTTGGCATAAAGGGGTATTAAGGAGAGTACAGACCTCACTCAGCAACACAGCCTTCCAGGGACAAGTAACCCCTGTTAATGTAACTGATACTCCCACCTGATAGTTTATGGACCCAAGAAGCCACTGTTTCTGAACTGTTCACCAGCACTGAGAAAGAAGAGGATCTTTCCCTACCTCTACACTACCCCTCACCCCTACGTTGTTCTTTACTAATAAGATATGAGTAGAAAAAATGCCCAGGTACTGAACTTGGTTATTGTAAATGATGACAGAATTTCCTGCTCAGTGGTAGGCAGAAGCTGAGAAGAGGATATTGTACTGGGAAAATCATTTCTGAAGAGACTGGGTAAGCATTCTCGCTTCCTACAGTTTCTAGCTTAGGTGTTACAAACTCTGAGAGCAACTACATCTCAGGTCAAACGTGTGGTAGGCACTTCAGAGAGCCTTGTTCTCAGTGCTCTCAGACTCCCACTCCAGGCACGCCAGTCAGAAAACTCCTCCCTGTGCCTCCAGAAGCATGGTCTTAACTACAGCTTTCCTTTTTATGGCTTATTTCCAGACTTATGCCTATTTGTATATTATTTCCAGCTGAGAAACAAAGTTTGCAGCCAAGGTTGTTCTGGACTAAATTCAACACTGCTGGCTTTTAAATCATCATGTGGCTTAAATAGAATGTAGTTTTCATTGGCATGCTTTCACTTTTCCAGATTTTCAGGCATTGTGTTGCTTGGTGTTAGGAGGATGGTTCCCTTCAGTGCCTGGAAAGCAGGAGACATGCAGAACAAACAATAACGCTGGAGTAGGTGTCTCTAAAGTTTCAAGCTTCATCACTTCTGTGGGGGAGTTTGCCAGCTCTGTCAGCACTCGCTATTCATCATCTCTCTGGACTTACATTCTCCATTAACACAAAAGTTTTCATTTCTTTTCTGTTACTTGTTTCACAGCATTTGGAGCTAAAATGCTTCCCCAGATTTGCTTTCACATAAAAAAATGGCAAATTCAAATGGCCAATTATCAGTTACTCCCCAATCATAAGGGGAAATATTCGCTTCTCATTTATTCTGGGTTTTGAGTGGGAGAGCCCAACACCAAGACCCTTCCAAATGTTCGATTCCTTCCTGGCAGACCCAGGCCAGGCCTTGTACAGATTTTCCATGCCTTGTTTTTTCTGTGTAAGATAAGCACCTGAAAGGACGGTACAAAACAGCAGAGCAGAGGACATGAAAACCTCTGCCTTACCTCCCAGCCTCTGAAGGTGTGGCAAAAGTGGAACAGAGATGTTTTACGTGAGTGAGTGAAGAGAGACGGAGTGGGAACAAGTGGTGAGAAGGAGACTGGGGCCGTGGCTGCAGCTTGTAAAAACCTGTGCTGGAACCGCAGCAGGACATTTCTGTCTCACATTAGTTGAAAGCAGTCACTGATTGTTCCAGATCATGTAAACATGAAGTCATGTAAACTATACCTCTAACCAGTGCCATTTCATTTCACTTCTAGAAGGACTGTCTTTTAACAGGAATTAATTGAAAAGTAATATAAAGAAAAGTTTAATTATCTCCAGGCACCAGATGACTCAGTTCAGATAGTTCAGATTAATCTCTGGCTTTCCTGGACTGTCAGGAAGCACAAGCAGACTTTTTCATTAGAACAGGAACTATAAACATATGCTGCATACCTGCAAGCAAAGAACTGCTGCATGGAAAACAAAGCAAAAGAACCAGCTGAGGGACAAGATTAACACTGGAAGAATTACCTAAAACTGTAATCAAAGCAGTTTGATTTGGATGAACTGTAGAAGAACAGGTATAATGTCCGCTATCGCTTCTTCCCGCCACTGAAGTAAACACGTACTGTGTCCGGATTGCCGAGCCATTTGGTTGATATTCTAATCCTTCAAACTGGTGGTCCTAGTTTTCAACAGAAATTCTCATTTAATCAGTTGTTTGTGCCAAATATTACCTATTTGAAAACATGCCCTGTCTTCTTACCTGCTCAATTTCTTTGTTTTCAAAAGATAATTTTATTCCAAATTTATAATTACGGTAAACAGCTCTGCATCTGATCAGCAATGGTTCCCCAACTTTAAGAAGTAATTCAGGTAAAGGTGCTGCTTGTCTTTCATTTAAATCTACAAAATCAAAACATAGTCACTGGAGCAACTATCAATTTGCCTGGAAAAATGCACAGTTAGATCAACATTTTTTCTGCTAAGACTGAACACTGTATAGACATCCATTATTACATTGTAATTATAATTAGAGTTACTAACTAATCATGAAATTAGTAAATTGATGGATTTAGATGTCTCAAACCAGATTTTGTCATAATTTACAAGATATCTATAGACTGCAGCTCAGCACAGAGATTAGCTCAGATCAGGTTTATTAAACCATCCTAAATTTAGAATTATTTATAAATGTATATATTTAAGAACACTCTGAAGAGCATTTCACAGCAACACAGTCCTAAAAGCATCCAGATAAAGGTAACAGATGTTTAGAAAATGCAGAAGGACAGGACATTTTTAGAGACCACAAGTAGTTATCAGAATTTAGGGTTTAAACACAAGATAGAGCAATCATATTCACCGTTAGACTTGTTCCACCATTTACAAACAAGTATCTCAGCCCAGAAAATTACTCAGGTAAGTAGTACAACTAACTTTAGCAGCAGGATCCATCTCATGTGTAAGCAAACGTTAGAGGGAAGTTACCTATTGTGAAAAGGCTGGTGCATTCTCTTCCCAGGTCATTAACTGCACAGCACCATACGTAAGTTTGAAAGGATTCATGGCGTACCTTCTGTATGCCATCTATTTTCCCAGTTTCTTCATGCATTTTATCAGGGCAACTGCAATTACAAGCACAATTATTCATTGACTCATTTGGGTAACCTCAAACAAATAAATCTGATAAATCTCCAAGCCATGAGAATATGCAAACAATAAAGGGAAAACTGGATCCTACGTAACTGAATAAAAAGGAACTAGGAAAGGTGAAGATAAGGAAATTAAAATGTCACAGTCTAGGCAGAAATATGAGCTGAAACGACCTGGATATGTTCAGCATGACCCATAGAAAGGTAATGCTGTGACTGAAATCTGGAGAAGAGTGAAATCGTAGAGGTTGAGATTTTACACCACATCTCTCAGTTCCTAGTGGTGGGAGCTGCTGCAAATCCAGCAGCCGTTATGACACCCAGATCCCAAACGATCACGCTGCAGAGAAAGGCATTATTCCTACTTTTAATAGAATTAACTTTAGATATTAATAGAATGGGAAAAAAATACCTTGGAAAATTATGATCTCCTGTAACATCTTCCCAGCTCTAATGCATTCATGTTTAAAAAAAACCCCAAACATTAAAAAGTAGAGGGAAATGGTATACCTTTGATTTGCTCTGGAGACATCAAAATAATAGAATCTGAAATAGTTTTTTCAAGCAAAGAGCTGAAAGTTTCCAACAGAGCACAACAGCCAAAATTTCTAGGAAAAATATTTTGCAGCACTTCAAAAGTGGATTATGCAGGCACAGGTTTTCAACCAGCACATGGGTGTGCAATCCAGCAGAGCCCATCTCCAAAAAGTCTGACTAAAAATTCTTCTTCAGTCATCTCCCCATAACCCTAGGCACACTAAGCAGTACAAAGCCTCTCTCTTCTTCTTTAGAAGATGATAAACTTTCAGTCTAGAGATTCAACATGTACATAAACATGCACATACCTTTTTTCAGGTGTTTTGCAAAATACCCACTCCACAGAGGGCTGGGGGTAGCTCTCAGATATGCACTCAATAGCATCCGACTTTTCGCTTTTCCTGAAATAGGGTTTGTCTGGTTTCTCTGTTAAAAATCATGCAAATATTTAGGAATGCTGAAATAATTTTGAAATACTGCTTTGCTCATTTTACAGTACATGAAGTTACAAAGCCATCATTTGTTTCAGGAGGTTTCAATGCTGAGGGAATAGAACAAGATTCTGCCCTAGGGATATTGTAGGTTGGTCTCAGAGCTTTTCAGTCTTGATTGCCAAATGCAGAGCTTCCCTCATATCAAAGGCCTGCCTCTACACATACTAGAGGATAATCCTGAGCCTGAGACTGAAATGTGTTATTTTACTGTGCTTGCTATTCATTTCACTGGGCAGGAGCACAGATACCTTTTGAAATCACATCCGTAGCCAGCGGCCTTTGGTGGAGTACTTGTTGAGTCTAAAAAGTCTCTACACAAAATCGAATCATTGCGTACTACTCAGTCAGATCAGATACACGATGGAAAAACAACAGGTGACAATGACTTTCGATAACCAGCAGACTTCTCTGTCCTATGTCTGTAACCCAGGGAGAAAAGGTTCCTAGACAACTCCCAATCCCCTGAAAACATCAAGCACAGACTTGGACTAAGCACAAAAATTTACTATATTAAAATTGCTAAAGATCTGACTCAAAATGAAAAGCACTGAACCTGGCTCTAGGTCATCTTACAATGAAATTACATCTTCCACACAGAAGAGGGACATTTTCTTTGAAGTTATACTTTCATTGCCTGCAAGGTGACTTATTAAGATGAAACTAATACTTCTGGCTTTTTAATTTCTTTCTTCATTTATCTCTTATATGCCAGGTCTAGATGGCTTTTTTTACCTATAGAGAATCACATCTCAGTTGAAGGGTTCACATCTAGCCTGGAGGATTTTATGGGAGATGTAATTACGATATTAGAGTCGCAGGAGCAAAGAGAATATAACCCAGGCAATTGATATGGAAAAAATTTTTATCAAAACTGCTTCAAAGTGCTCTTGCTTGCATGTGTAATATCTTTTTACCTTTAAAGCCTAATTGATATAGTACAGAAGTTAATTTTTAATTAAAGATTTAATACCCTGTCCCTTCAATGAAGCTGTTAAAATTATAATTCAGACATGCAATAGGCCTTCAAATAAATCAAGGAGAGGCTGGATGTGATGCTTATGACACCTGAGAAGAACAGAAGAAATACTTTTAAAAAAATAAGTAAGAAATAAAAAATAAAGTTGATTAGTCACAGTTTATTAAAAACAAGGTAAGTAATGATGCGTATTACTACACCTGTGTCTAGCAGGGTTTGGTCCTAAATTTTTCAGACTTAGCTGTTTGGATTGATGTTTTACTTTATTTTCTTTGAAATTTGTATTCACTTTTCTTTTATTTTTTTAATTTCATCTTTAAATTTGGCCCTTTCCAGACAGAATAATATGGTATTTCACTTTTTTTAAAAAAGTGGACATGTCAACGTGGATCTTTCTTTTTCCAGATGTTCTTGATGCCCCTATTTCAAAAACAGAAGCTTGAAGTTTGTTGCAGCAGTTGCCTTTGCGTCAAAGATGTCTCTTGTGTGGTCTTTGAGAAAATTCAATCTAATCTACTCACACTGTGAGACTTTCAAAAAGTTGCACCTTGTGTGTGCTCTATCATGAGCTTTTAACAGCAGTTAAAATCTCAGTTTCTCGAGCACCCTTGCGCTGAGCAGATGTAGTAACAATGCATTTTAACTTAACACCCAAGAAACAAATAAGGGCTGGCACTAAGCAGAGGACCTTGTATTTCCCCTTCTCTCAGTGGCGCCCACAGAATTGCAAAAGGAAAAGCTGCATGGAAAGCACAGAGACCCAGCGGCACGCACAGGCAGAGAAGTAGCAGAGTGGGGCAAGGGATGTCTTTGGAGAGACCAGAATATAAAAGGGACATCCTGATCTGGTCCAGATAACAACCCAGCTGGCAACACCATAAATAAATAGGTTAAGATGCAAGTAAACAAATCTAGTTCATGACCTCTGAGAGAACACAAAAGCCACCCTCGATTTGTCTGTGTTGGCACAGGGCACAGAGGGGAATCTCTCACAGGGGAGGACTGCCACGCATTCGCATCTTTATTTGTTCATTTGCATGGTTTATTGACTAGCGAAAGCTGGCTCTCACACAGTCTGTGGTTTTGACATCAGTCTCTGAAGATAGCCCAGAGTCCCATGCAAATCTAGGAAGATGCTTGAGACAAGAGCGTCATTGCTTTGACTGACCTTGAGCCCCTCCCCTTGAACCTATTGAGGGAGTGACTCCCTTCATCTGAGATATACTTACTTCGGATGAGAACAGGCACAACTACTGTGTAACTGCCAGTTTTACTTATGACTGAGAGGGTGTATTTTCCAGCTTGTGTTTCTTTTATTTGGGAAATAGCCAAACTTGTAATATATCTATAAAACAAAAAATAAAGCTGTATTTGTTATCTAGAAGGTGGTATGTAGCAGACACAACAAAATGTTAGCTCTTTAGCTCTTGCAAAAACATTTCAGTGATACTAGAATTCATTATTTGCATAGTGTCCTTCAACCTGTAGTATTTTCATCCTACACAAGCAGAACATATGAACTTAAAACCACAGATACACAGGCATATACTTAACATAGAACATTAGGAAGGATGGACTTCCTGACTTAGGACAGCCGGGGAGACCCGCAGGGAAATGCTTTACTTAAAATCCCATCCCACACATTTTGCAGGGGGTGGCAATAATCCAGCCTCAGGTTCCAGTCCAGGTCTGGCTGTGAGAATGAGGATGTTGTAACTGGTGCTCTTTCTGATCTGAGTGTGATCCTAACAAGTCACATATTCTCCATGCCTCAGTTTCTTTGACTACAAAATCATAGTATTTGCCTCACAGGAGCACAGTAAATCTCAGAGTGCCCCCCATGCACGATGCTATACAAATTAAAAGAACAATCTGATTTCAACTATGCCTGGCTTTAAGATTCATATGTGTATAGGTATCTAAATGATTATTAGCAATGTGCTGCCAGGTGACAACAGTTAAGAAAGATTAGAAGATTTAAAAAGATAATGCATAACATGAATTAGAGGCAAACACAGTCACAGAAAACATTGCATTTGCATCCTGAAAGAAATGATCTCTTAAAGGTTCTTTGATCCAATACAGCCCTTGACTTACTGATTCTTCGAGTTCAATGAAGGTTTACAAGTTTTGCTCTCTTTGAAGAACCAAAAGCAAGAAATGATGCCTGAAATGTTCATTATCACTCTTAATTCAATATCTTCAAACACATTAACTTCCACATTTTTAGTTGGCTCATAGATGTTTTCTGTTCCCTGAGAATTCAAATAACACCCAAGATCTTCCAAAATGTTAGAAATCTGCAATGCAAAGGGACACATCTTCATTAGCTGTTAGGGTTTTGGGGGGTTTTTGCATTCAAATATTTTAAAAGGATGCTCTTCTGAAAAATCTTTCATAAATTAATAATGCCTTATAATGCAAAAATATTAATAAAAATTATACTTAAATAACACATTCATCATACCTTCATTTTGATTTTTTAATTTTTATTATCAAACTTCTTAATAAATACATTGAATTCTCCTGCCCGAGTAAACACTAGAGGATTCCTGTTGAATTAGTTCATTCTGTTCTCTACACAAACATCACAGAACAATTTTAGTCAGAAACAGGGTAATTTCCCTTAGTGATATAGGCAATTCTTTACTCTCGTTTTTGTTTCCTCTCATGTAGAGGAAGACAGAGCTACAATACAACCTTTCTGTTTGCTACCACAACGCAAAGGCAGGGGTCAGAATGATTTAGTGTTTTGTTTTTTTTTTCCACTCACTGCTTCTCATTGCAGCATCTGGCTAGACTGCTATTTAAGGTCTGTACATTTGGCCTGGCTGCATTCACACCTTTCATTTCCTCAGTACTACGTAGAGCTAAAGGAGAATCGCAAACAGAAAGAGAATATCTCACAGTCATTCTGAAAGTCACCAACAGATTAATGTCTCTATGCTTAGATGCAGCAAAAAGTGGCAAGTCATTAGATCCACCTGAAGAGTAGCCCCAAATATCTCCCTTATGTTGGTGGAAGAAGTTCATCTGATGCAGAGTTCATGGCATTCTCTGCCCCAGACTGAGGCTGGGCGTTTAGTTTTTATTCCTCGCTCATTCTAGATCCCTTCCTTTGATATGAGAAGTAGCTAGAGATAACAGCCTTATTCTGCTTTGTCTGATAGAAGGACAGTACAGCTTTGACTGGTATATCTTTGTTTGTTACCTGAATTATTGATTTCTTTGCCCAGGAATAAGAAAGATTTCATAAGACTGTCTGGAAGCAAGAATCCTAACAAAATATTTTAATTGTAGGTTTCAGCTTCTTTATAATCTAATTGTACAACCTCTGTCACTTCATGACTTTGAGTCAGAAGAGAAGAAAAATTTTCATATTTCCCTATCCAGCTTTGTCATCTCAGTCAAAATGTAGACCAGGCAGGGATATATGGGCTTTGGTGGTGGGAGCAGGAGGCAATGCACCTTCCCCATCAGTACCAGCAGCTGTGGCACACACACATCATGGCAGATGTTCAGCTGTGGCAGTGTCTGGTCATCTTTCACCTTGTCCATCCCCTTAAGGGCACATAGTTTTTTACACTGGATAGTTCCAGCAATGTTCAGGCATGATGATGTGAGACACCATCAAAGCAGCAATTAAAAAAACAAGTTTAAAGAAAACTAGTGCTTATCTATTTATAGTTTCAAAGTATGAATGGTGATACATAATTCCCTCTGTCCTTCTGTAGTCACAGTTGGCCTAACTCTGGTTATTTTGACTGTGACAACCCCACAGGTTAGAGTGGCTGTAAGCTTTTCAGGAAGGTATGTCTGGAATGGACAGAAATATTTTATAAGCAACTCATTCTCTGTTGGATTACCTTAGGAGATACTGATGACTGTGGTGTTCCTGAACCTTCATCCTTCTGGCTGATAAACACACATGTAATCTCAGATGTATTTTGCTTTGTTGCAGAAGTGAAAGTAACTGCTGTCATAACAAGAACTGTAAAACAGAAATAGAAAACAAACGTAACCACGTCTATCTCTCTGGTCAGGGATAAGAATTTTAACAAAAATAAAATACAGCAAAACTGTGGAAAGATTACGTTTCCTTTTTTTAAATGGCAAAAGTAATAGGCAGATAAATCATGTGCATTTGCAAACTCTGCATTTGTATATTGGAAGTAAGTGAAAGCACTATTCGAGAAACTTTCAAAAGCACAGATACATCACGCATTATGTGTGTCCCATAATATCGCAGAAAATGTCTAAAGACAAAAGCCTCTCTGTGTTATGGAGGCTCCATCAGAAACCACATTACAAAACACAGTCTCCCTCTTGCAGCTCAGTTCTCCATCAGTGTCTCTGAAGGGGCCTTGCAGCACCAAACCCTGCTGCAGGCCAGCAATTGCCTGTTGTGAGTCGAAGGATGGTAATGTACCATGCATCCCATTGGCACCAAGGAGATGCCCAGGTCAGAACCCTTCCCAAGCACCCTTTGCTCCTGCTCAGAGTAATAGCAAAGTAAAGGCCTCCAACGTGCTTTTAGAGCCAAGACAGTCCACTGAAGGACTCAAGATCCAGTCTTCTCTTTTTCTTCTCTCCAGGACAGGCTTTATTTGATCTGGTATACTCACTGTAGACTCTCCTGAGGCTTCCTGATGTGGATTTTTGCATCCTAGCAACTCACAACGAGGGCCAGGTTTCTTCCCTTAAATGGCCATTCACAGGCTTGTGCTCTTTCCCCTCTGGGAAATAAACAAGGTAGAAATTCCCACTCTTTTGAGGTAAGCAGACACGGAAAGTGGAGGGCAAGGAAGAGTAAAACCATGGCTTCCTCCTGCCCTCTCCCTTGTCCATACCTCCCTGGCTCTGTCACGCCCCAGGAGCCTGTACAGCCAGGGCAGCTCACTTGCCAGCTCCCAGCACTGGCAGGAGGAGCAAATGCCATTCTCCTTAGGCATGAGGAGCAGTGTGTAAAACTTCTCGTGCCTCAAAGGCATCGTCTCTTCGGAATGCTCTATAAGAGCCTTTCTGCAGGCACTGCAGCTTGAAACATCACCTTTTAGCCTTAAGGGATCTATAGACTAACCGCATCCCCACCATTGCACATAAACAAGAAAAACAGAAGTAAGACTGCACAACTGCCTGGGTGACGTGTCTGATTTCCACTAAGCCCTTGAAGCCAGCCCCCTACAGCACAAACAAGCATTCTCTTGGTGACCTGGAAAATTTCTGTCCTAAGGTCTTGTCTTGTCTTTTCTTTTCTTTTCTTCTTTTCTTTTCTTTCTTTTCTTTTCTTCTTTTCTTTTCTTTTCTTTTCTTTCTTTCTTTTCTTTTCTTTTCTTTTCTTTCCTCTCCTCTCCTCTCCTCTCCTCTCCTCTCCTC